>JAMKCH010057527.1:0-73425 GCA_023653785.1 Ophioderma brevispina
TTAGTGAGTTATATTGACCGGGAGTGATCCTCCACGATTAATCCGGTGTGGCACAGCATTTGAATCTTTCATTTTCCATCTCAGACTTTTTAATTGAATAGGTTCCAAAACTCCCAGTGGGGACGAACGTCTCAAACGGTGAAATGATGAATCGACTATAATATTGCAAGGATGCCAGTAATCTGGTTGTGTAGCATACTATTGGCATAGGTATCTATGTGGTAAGTAGGGTATTGTATAGTCACCTGAAAGTACACATGCAGTGCCTGCTACATGACCTACACCATTGTGGAGGAATGGTGTGTAGTAGTGATTACTGAATGGGCTATGTATCTATTGGTTAGGGACTCTGTAGTAAACATTGGAGTACACATTGAGTACCTAATACATTGGTTCTACACCCCCACATGAAGAATCTGGTTGTGTAGTAGTGATTTGAATGGCATAAGTATCTATGCAGTAGGTACTGTGAGATACATGATAGTACAAGAAGGTACCTATTCATATTTTACAACTAGGAATCTGACTGTTGTAGTAGGACTTACTGATTGGCATAGGTACCATATGTGAGAGGTACTCTGTATTGCCACTGGGAGGCATATGAGTACCTATAAATAGTCTACACCATCGTGAGGAAATGTTTTGAGTAGTAGGACTATGAATGGAATAGGGTACCTATGTGATAGGTACTCTGTAGTGACACGGGGAGTACAAAATCGGAGTACCTACTACATAGTCCTACACCATAGTGAAGGGATATGGCTGTGTAGTATTGATTTACCTTATGACATGGTAACCTATGTGGTAGGTACTCTGTAGTGACAATGGGAGTAAACAAATAAAGTACCTACTATGGTCTATACCATAGAGAAGAATTATAACTTGTAGAAAGCTGATTCCCCCCCCCCCCCATGACTTGCAACCATTCAATCTCATACAGCTTATTACTAAAGGTACCATGGCCCGATCGCTAATTAGCCTCGTCCCAGGGACCCCAACTTTTACCGGAAAGTGGTCCAAAATTTTGGGTATCAGAAGGAAAGAGCTACTATTTTCTCATTTACCTGTGGAAAATTCTTAGGGCTAAGGATGAGGGTTGAAGTTTTGACGCGAAAATATGCCCCATTTGGTCGACCCCCAATATTAATTTTACACAAGCAATTATGGGGCTTACAAAATCACGTTTTCAGGTTCACATCAAAACGGCATGATGAAATATCGGCGGCGAAAATTACAGATGGCGATTTTGGGGTTTGAGCCCATTCTATCAAGCTGAAAACATACTTAAATTAAAAAAAAAAAAAAAGGGCCATCCCCCTTTAATGCAACTGCCCAGTGTGTAAAGCACTGTCAATGTATTTTCATTGCATGGTGGGAAGAATGCCTATTGGAAGAGACCCTGCACTCTAGAAAAATAATTTAAACAAAGTGTTAACCACAGTGTTTTTACAAAAATGAAATCGTATATTGCAGGTACAAATCAGCTGCTGCTTGTTGCAATCAAGATTTTGACCTGTTAAAGACACTATCAGTGATTTGAAAAATATTGAAATTTGCAGAATATGCTTCAAAGTGAAGGATTTAAGTCTGTTAGATATTCTCATAAGTTACCTTTTCAACTGAAAAATTGACGAAAAGGAAGAACAAACGCAGTGTTCCAAGATAAGATTCCCCATTCAATACGTGTTGTAGTAAGTGTCAGAACAGGAGGAGTAGTAATGACAAAAATTTCCGATTCTGCCTTTATTAGGGCTTTTGGTCTATCATTTGCAGGAATGTTAGGATACCTGTACTGTTACATACATGCAAAATCTGATTTTTGATGATTTTTCGATTTTCTGATTTAGCAAATCACGATAGTGTCTTTAAGTAATTAAGTGATTCGGTAGGGTGAATGTGCATTTGACTTAGTCAAACCTAAGCAAGTGTGACAATCAGGGCCAATTTTTCCAGTAGGGCTTCTCTGAGATTTTGGCTGCCCCAAATATGCTCCAGGAGCATATGGTCCAGGACCCTTGGTCGGAGCATAATAATCTGGGAATATTCAAAAGTCACAATTTGTAGCACATGCCCCAGCAATATGTAACTTAGATTGAGCAGTATTATAACTTAAGACTATTTTCCACTGCTACAGGGACATATTTGCATGTGCTCCAGGAAGCATTGTGCATTCAAATATGCTCCCAGAAGCATATTCAAATATGAGCTCCTGATACGTTTCCAGATTATTTATGTTCAGGAGGCATATGCTCCAGGACCGTTATATGGTATGGACCATATGCTCCTAGACCATATGCTCCTGGAGCATATTTCAGGCCAAAATCTCATAGAGGAAGTGTAGTAGGCCTATTAATCACCATAGCAACCAAATATGAAAACCCTTCCCCTACTTTAACAAGTTCAAGATATTTAAATGCAGCATTAAGCACTTGTAGGCAAGACTCTTTACCCCACAAACTGATATAAAATAGTGCATTGGGTGAAACTTAAAGGCTGAAGTCAGAGATTTACCGATGAGGGGCGCCCTCAATTTTCAAACAAATCATTGTTTTGCAGATACATAATGCTTCTCAATATACTAATCACTGTGTGAATCAACTAAGGCTCAAATCGAAAGTTCTTCATATAGAAATCACATCTTTGTTTTTTTAAATTCTGGATCCGGAATTTTTGTAATAATACACAGTATCCTATGGCATGTTATATGGTTATACTACACCATAAATGGTTACTGCATCAAAACGAAAAATTCCGATTCAGTCTCGAACTTTGGAATTGGCATTTTAGGTTCATTTTTAGTTATACTTTACTATTTTTAATTAATATATTTAACAAATCTATTCATAATATTCTGAAGTCAGCCTTTTCTTTAAGCAACACGACCACAGCAGATGCTGTGCATGAGCTGCAATTATGATGTATACTGGTAAACCAGAATTACTTTCACACCGGAAAAACACTTCACAAATTTGTGCCTATGAAGTTAATGAAAAACAAAGTATAGCATTTTTTTGGGGGGGGGGGGGCTGTTTGCCTGGATTCTTTTGACTGACACCCCTGGTCCCTTTGCAACCTCCAGGGTCCCCTTTAATACTGTCCCAAAGACCAAGGTTCTAATTTAATAGCTTCCCTTTACAACTACCAGATCCCCTTCACAACTGTCTCAGAGCCTATTCCCAGCTGCTATAGAGATCTTCCCAACTACCCAGATCCCATTCTCATTACCACAGTGTTCTTTCTCAACTAACCAGGTTCCCCCTTCAAACTACACTCATACACCTGGGCACCTTTCCACACTCCTCCACACACCATCCAAAACACGCATGGGTTACCCTTTCCATCGACACATGCCAATTCCAACGACAATAGGTTCTAGTCCAAACTACCCATGCCCTTTGAAAACTCACACAGATTCCCTTTCCCAACATGGTACCTTAGAGTTCGCTTTCTCAACCTACCATGACTACACCAAATGTTTTGCATTTCCCAATACCACAGGCAGGGTCCTTTCCAACTTCCACTGGGCAGTGGCGAACCAGCTTTTTTTTCAGGGGGGAAAAGGGGGGACACCACATAGAGTTTCAGGGGGGCAAGCCTATATTAAAATTTGTTAGTTATAGTGTTGGCCTATGTAATCACTAATTTTTCAGGGGGCGGCAAGGGGGGGGGGGGCCCATAGGATTCCCCCACAGGGGGGGGGGGCAGCTGCCCCCTCGCCCCCCCTCTGGTACGCCAATGCCCCGGGGTTCTCCTTTCCAACAAACACAGGTTCACATCACAATGCGTGTGCCAATAACTCCCTTCATCCAACACATACAACCCTTCCCAACCCAATTCAGGTTCTACTTTTTGACAAGCATTATTTTTATTTTAATATTTTTCTCATATTATTTTGTTTCTTTTTTGTGTATTTTGTAACAAATTGGAATTTCACATTTTTTTTATTTTTTTTATATCATGTTAACTTTCTTTAAATTGTTTGTATCACTTTTTAGTTTTACGATTTTGTCATATTTGTTCATTTAAAGCTTATTTTATTGATTCATTAATTTTAAACCTTATTTATTTATTATTTTAAATCTTTTGTATATTTTTTTTGAATTTATTCTTTTATTCACTTTACGTTCTATTTTAATAAGCAAAATTAATATAAAATTAATGTCACATCTGTCCTGAACAAATCTTTGCTTTTTCATATTTATCATCAAATGTTTTTTTTACGCATTTTCCACTACTTGTATCTAATTTTTTTATAATGGTTTGAATTGTATTTAATTTTTTAGTTAAAAAAAGAAAAATATTATATATTTTTCTGTTGTTAAATATTTGAGTTTATTATGTTTATTATTCATTTTTATTTAGTCTTCGTTTAGTGGTTGTATTTTCATTTTCTGTTTTTGATTAATTTCACGTTCGCTTTGTTATTAATTGTTTTTATTATTTAATTTGCTTAGATTTAGTTATTTGTATGTATTTTTAATTTTATTAATGTTTATATTTGTATGTTTGTATATGTTTCATGTGGTTTTGTTAATTTACATTCACTTTTGTTATTAAGAGTGTTTTGTTTATTTTACTTTACTTATATTTAGTTATTTTTATGTATTTTAATGTATTAATTTTTAATATTGGTTTACTTTGTAATACTTTTTAATTAATATAGAGCTTTTTAAATACAATTATTATTACTAGTCTTATTTTATTTATCTTTAATTGTTAATTTGGATATATTTTATTTATTTTTAGTTGAAATTTCAGATTAAGCAATGTTTTATTTATTTTACTTCTTTTAATCATTTGATACTTCATTAATTTTGTTCTGTATTTTATTGTTATTTTTTATGTAGTTATTAATTTAAATTTCTTATTAAATATAATTTAGTGGTCTGGATTAGCCCATGAGTGAGACACATACAAAAATGCCCACGATGAGTTAAAAAATCCCACTCTAAATCAAAAGTATACTTAAAAGATGGAAATAACAAAACATTGCTGCCAAACAGGCTTGGATCTAGGCACAGGTCACTAGGCACAAGTAGTTCTTTTAAAGCCACTATTAGCGATTTCTTCAAATTGTAAACAAACCGTGCCCCCTATTTTTCATCAAAATCGCGATTTTTTATGTATTGTTTACTAATAAAAGTTGGGATCCAACTTTTATTAATTAAACAAAACAGTCGTAAATGGCATCTTCAAGACCACTTTAAAAATGCTTTAGTGTCTGATTTTCACAAAGAAGAGTAATATAAGGTGTTGATATGACCTAACACTAGCCATTTAGACACAAAATGGGCATTTGAGTTTGAAAAAAAAATGACTGATAGTGGCTTTAAGAGGGAGAGAGAGAGAGAGAGAATATATTTTTATTATTATTTTTACAAAAGTTTACAAAGATAAATAACTCATGAAACATTTTTTTCAAAGCCTTTTACGGATCCAAGAAGTGGACACCACCTCCCGCACCACCCCAGATCCAATCATCATCATCGTCATTATGGTCATCGCAATCATCATCATCATCGCAATCATCATCATCATCAACATTGCAATCATCGCAGTCATCATCATCACAATCATCATCATCATCATCATCATCATCTTCATCACTGTCTGTGTCATCCTCATCCTCATCCTCCTCATCCTCCTCATCATCCTCATCATCATCATCATCATCATCATCATCATTGGCACCATCATCATCATCATCATCGCAATCATCATCATCATCGCCATCATCGTCATCATCATCATCATCATTGGCACCATCATCATCAACCATCATCCATCCTACCATCAATCGCATCATCATTGTCACGTCACTCGTCGTCATTTTCGTTGTCATCTTCATCATCACCTATCAAAATTCTTGCCCATCCCAAACTTCCATCCCCTCCCCCCTTGACATCTACTTGTTCCTCCTTCAGCATCCATGTTCAAAAATAGTCATGGACATAATAAAGCGACCAATTGCGGGTCTGACGTAATTTGACTGTGTCAAAACAATATCGGCCGTGAATATAATCTGTCAACATTTTAAAGCTATTGAAACAGAAGTTTACTTACACGTGAATTATTGTGTCCGCGTGCGTCGAAAACCCCACTCAAATTGGCATTTTGTTGACATTTTTAATCATATTTTGTTTGGGAACAAGCCCCGCCCATACTACACCTTCAAACCAATCACAGTCCGCGCCGCCCTGATTGACAAACCTTGATATACGGCGCAATTGGTCGGCTAATTCTGTCCTGGACTATAGTATATCATAGGTGGTTTTGAGTCAATCCCTCAATTACCAGTTTTGGGAATTTCACCTCAATATGGTCAATGGATCACACATAAAAACCCTATTCCTTAACACAAAAAACCCTGACTTTTAAAGCTCTTTTAGCCCAAAAAGGGGATTTTTATCATTATTATGAAATGTCATATGGTTCTTAAACTTTTGGAACCAGTGGCGGCACTTGGCCGAAAGAAAAATTACAAATTTTTGGCAAAAATTTTCAGCGATATGGGACCAAAAATCACACCAAATTTTGGGGAAAATCAGCAGCGATTTGGGGCCAAAATTGGTTAAAAATCTTCCAAAATTTTTATATTTTGCCCCCCCATATTTCACTTTTGCCCCCCCCAATTTGCACATTGCCCCCCCCCCAGAAAAAGAGGTGGTGCCGCCACTGTTTGGAACCACTTTTATATCCTTAAGTACTTACATGAGTTTTTTACAGTACAATATAGCACTTGTCAATCATTATGGGATTGGTTTCAAAACACCCTCTGGTGTTATATTTTGCTCAAATTTGGAGTAGATATTCCGTTCTCAAAGAACAAACTGAAATTACATAAGAATGTGCCACCACCTGTCTTAACAACTTAGTTGCATAAAATTGGTTTAAGCTTAAACATTTTCCAAGGTTAATCAATAAATTAAACTCACTCCCATCACTAGTACTCAATATAACTATTCTTTTCTTTCTTTTTCTTTTTTTCTTTCTTGTCTCTTCATCTTTAATTCCCACGGTAAAAAACAATTTCGCTCAGTGACCAAGAAATTAATTAAATAGTGTGTCGACCGTTGACAATCATTTGATAATATTTTATGGCTTGTGTGAATCGACATCGTTAATAAAAGAAAAAAACGTGTGAAGCATACCCTGAGATGTGTTAGGACATGCCTTAACCATGTTATTTTCCCTGTTTCTGATTCAGTTACAATTCTCATCAAAATCGTACAAGAAGAAGTACTGCGTGGTTACTCACAAACAATTACGATAGGATGCTTATGGTTTTACAGGAAGCCGACTGTAATTTGTCTTTTTTTTATCTCTCTCAATTTTGAAAAAAAAACAAAAACTGGCCTTTTTAAAGTATGGTACAGGTCTTATCAGAATCTTTCAAAGAAAACTAACATCACATGTGACATTGTCATTTTGTTGACCTTTCATGGCAAAAGGATTGTCATCATTTAAGTTTATACTACTTTATTTTGACATGGTTTTTGTTCAGGGGGCATAACAAGTGTTGGTGTCGGAGAGTGAGTGGTTGGCAAGCTCCTCATTCCCTCATTTTTTCTGTTGCTTTAAAATAAATCACAGTGAGCAAATATTTTTTCACCAATGCCTTCAACTTCTCTCCCTTTTTCCCTTTCCCTCTCTCTCGCTTGCTCTTCTCATTTCCCTTCCTCCCTTTGCGGATTTCCTTTTCCAACTTGGCAAGATACTGGTACCTTAAGCTGAATTTCCCCAGACCCCCCCCTTTTTTTGGGGGGGGGGGGGGTGGGGATGTGCTGTGCGTCCCCTGATCACCCCCCACCTGTTATGCTATGGGTTCTCATCTTCTCTGTGTTTA
This sequence comes from Ophioderma brevispina, assembly GCA_023653785.1. Classification (NCBI taxonomy): domain Eukaryota; kingdom Metazoa; phylum Echinodermata; class Ophiuroidea; order Amphilepidida; family Ophiodermatidae; genus Ophioderma; species Ophioderma brevispina. Next base: position 7,847 of record JAMKCH010057527.1, read on the forward strand.
CCAGAACTTCATGTGGAAAAATGGATGCCACCTTCAAAGGAAATAAAACAAAAACCCATTTTTTTCACCACCCCAAATTGTGCCAAAATTAGGTATCTTCCTTTCCTTCTTTAAAAGTTACCAACTTTACTGGTGAGAAGTAACAAAAAGAAGACCATAAGAAGGAACTATGATATATTTGCAGTGAGTTAAAATTTTCCGACCATTTTAACAGAGGAAGTGCCAGCCAGATTTGAACCAGCCCGGTGCACTGGTATTGTTTTTATAAGGGTCTGGGTAAAGTTTAACCCTCTGAGGTCTAACCACCTTCTTACAATATCTCTGATTTGCTCAGTACACGATATAGACATGATATAACCTCCGAGTAACCATCACAAATAGACTTCTGAATGGCTAAATTACCTTCTATAGCCATTGTTATAACCCAATAAAATCGACCTAGAGTGGGGGTTAATTGATATTGTTATTGTGCTTACCCGAAATATAAATATAGAAGCAAGATCTTACTCTGTGACTGTAATTTGCTCTAATATTAGCCATGCTTCATGCACTCATCAATCAAAACACTAACCACCCCCACTCACAGCTGAAAATCAAGGGATAGAGGAGAATGGAGTAGATCTACAAAATATACATCTGCATTTTGACAGAGGGGTGGATGGTTCATCTAACCCTCCGAGCCCCCACCACACCCAACCACACCCCACCCCACCACACCCACACACTTTTTTGTTTTGTATTGATTGGGGAATACAACACTAGGGCCCATGCGTTCTACTGTTTTTATGCCATGAAACCACAATTTTCTAGCTTTGTATTTCTGAAAGCCTGAATGTCCACTGCTTTATTGTTTTATTTTGTTTTTTATTTGAAATCAATTTTATCCCTTTCAGTAAATCGTAATGATTGGCTGGCATTCTCAAATGGAGTCTAACTTTAGACCCAGTTTTAGGACCAGTATTAAACCAGGGTTAGTCCCTACAAGAGGGACCTTTTTCTTTTCAACATACTAAGAAATGTTAAAATAACGGTGAGAAATTCCGCATGAGGGGCTGTTCCCTAGCCATCCACAGAATCCTCTTCACCCATTATGGCCTCACCTTAGTATGTTGACAGGAAAAAAAGGTTGACCTCATGTAGGATAACCCTGGTTTAAACCTGGCCCCTGAAGTTAGACTCCCTTTAAGCACATACCAGCCACTGATTGAAAAGCATGAATATGTACATGCCTGCGCTGCACAAAAATTGGGAAGTATAGATATATCAATGCTTTGGGGGACGTGGCTGTCAGGTATCTATACAATTACTAAGTCAGTGAGATGTAAAACCCTTTTCTTTGAACTAGGTACATGCCTGCCACAACACAATGGGAAAATTGCACTGAGAAATATTGACAATCTAATGGTAATTAGGTCTACTGTCCGCAGGTTAAACGGGTCGGTACCTGCTAGGCTTGATTTGATCAATTACGGTAATGCAAGGTCACTTAGTTATGGACTGCTAGTCGAGTCACAAAGGCGAGTTCTAATTTCGATTTATCGATTGTCGCAGTCACAAATGGAGTAAGGTACTCGCTGTAATTATGCTTATACTGACTCATAATAAAGATTTATTTGCCTTGAGCTTAATCTTACATGAATAGCTGTAAATTGCAATGCATATCTACAAAAAATGAGTTGAAATATAAAGGTTGACTCATGACTCAAATTGAGTTATCACAGTGCTGAGTCCCTACTTTAATTATAAGCATGCTTACTCAGTCCACTAAAGTTCTGTGGTTCAATTACTTGCAAAATTTATTGACAGACTTGTAGTTGTTGAGTCACACCCTTGGTTAATTACTCAATGAAATGAGACTCATATTATGACTCATTTGATTGATCTAATTATATAAAGACTCTGCCTTTTTTATGAATAGTAGCAAACAGTGATAGATATCTAAACATGCAATTGAAATGCAAAGGTTGAACCGTGAGTCCAAATATGTCATCATGGTGTTGAGTCCCAACCTGAGTATTTACTCAAACTATGCTCAAATTATCTGTTACTGCCACATAATCTTAGCCAATGATGATTCCATACAGGTTTGCAGCTGAGTTAAGGGTTGAGTCACTGAGGCTTTTGAGTCACAACCTAAGTCACATAAATTTAAAGAAATCACAACTCAATTATGTACAACCCCAATTTCAATGACTCAATTTGAGTAATTACTGTGTAGTTACATGTTGAGTTAAATCAGTGAGGGCCCTAAACTTTAGTCAATTCACTATACAGACTATTGAGCTATTTGAGTCATATCATTAAAAGCCTCCATATTTACAATTTTTATTTCGAGTGTGTTCAATATTTATAAATAAAGCCGAACATCATATTGGCATATTATAGAACTCAGCCTGCACTATTCATATTCAACATTTGTGAAGCATTTTAATTTTAATTTCTTTTTCACACCTCAGCACACATACATATTAAAGCATTTTTTATCGACCGCACATGGCAAAAAAAATCATTCCATTGGACCTTTACCTTAAGATGCAATTTAATTAATCCTTTAGCATGCACTTGTACAAGGCACCCTCGCATTGATTGAGTTAAGAATCACAAAGCGCTTCTATCAATTAAATTAGGCTTTGTTGTACGGAGTCAGCGCTCATCAATACCTGACTCTCCAATTTGCGCAAAAACATAACGTGTTAAAGGCATTGTCGAAAGTTCGTGTTCTATTCCTAATCATCACTAGAAAATGATGTTTGAAAACACAAGAGAAAACCCTGGGGATATTTTGTTCATAAAAAAGAAAGAAAAAGGATGAGATTTTTTTTCCTTCTCTCTCTCCGTTTTATAATCGATAGTTTTCTTAGGAGCAAACTTGGCAACAGACAATATAAAGATGTCGCCTTCAGCTCATTAGAAAATCCGGTACAATGGAAAAATTTTAATCAAAAAAACCCGGTGATGATTTTTTATGCCTTTCTCTCTTTATTTATTTCCTTCTTCGTTTCAAGGTTATTCGCAAAATTACTGACAATTATAACATGTATGAGTTCTTTTGTTACGGGAAATAATAACTTTATACAGCCCGATATCCTACCTTGTTATGTACTTGTATGATTTGCACCTCTTGCCATAATTGATATTTTCATATATGACTTTATTATTTGGCCATTTACACACATTCTACCCATCTGGGCTTCATTTATGAATTTTAATTGAATTCGCGCAATTCACAATTTTTTTTCCTCTCTCTTCATCATTTTTCATTTCCAATTGTGAATCAAGCTGTTGGGCTCTATTTATATCAACTTTGATATTTCCAATTTATTTTGAATTAGATACCGAACATTGGAATATATGTGTACATTCAAGTAACAATATACGCCCTATATTTCAATGTAAATAACATAATTGGCATTAACAAAATGGTGCGCTGTGAACATTTGGTTTATTTTGAATCATGCGTAACTACAACTTCAGCCATGTACATTTCATTTTAGAAAGCTATACTTGTGAAAGAAAATATGACGATGTGGCCAATTGAAAATACATTCAGGAATAGGGGAGGTAGTGATAGGGTTTATTGTGGTATGTTTCAATCGAGCAAACAGAACTTATCAGACACAATTTTGCAAACTTTCATTGAGCTCCCGTTTCCAGAAAGAAAATTGAAACCGAACTGTCACAGGCCAAGATTTTTCCAGCTAAAGGTCATACAGACAGGTCAACTATAATGTATATATTGTGGTTGCGATCTCGCTAATTTATGCTGTAATATATAGGCAATTCTCTCTAAATGTAAACGAGTGAAAATTTCACTCCCCAAAAGAGTGAAACTCTTTTAAATCACTCCAAAATGAGTGGTTTGTACTTAAAAAAGAGCAAATCCCCACTCAAAAAGAGTAACATCACTCCAAAAAGAGTGGATGCCAACTCGTTTTTGTGTTGTCCTTCGTTTCACTCCTCAAACGAATGGAAATAAGTTTTTTTGGAGTGATTTTTACTCTTTTTAAGTGGAAATTCACTCTTTTTAAGTACAAACCACTCATTTTGGAGTGGTTTACAAGAGTTTCACTCTTTTGGGGAGTGAAATTTTCACTCATTTACATTTAGAGCCACTACTTTTTGGCCCCCACAACCATGTTGTGGAGGGCCTATGTGATCATGGAGATGGATGGATCCCTGCCTGTCTGTTGTTGTTTCTGCCAGCAAAGATTGTTTTCAGCCGATGTTCTACTTAGATTTCCCTGGCCATGGAGGCTTCAGACCATGTTTAATGCAGTGAATATAGCAAATATTAGGAGAAGGTAAATGTAAGTCAACATTTAGGCCTAGCTCGGGCTAGAGCTAGGCCCTGGGTCTTGCCACTTGGCTAGCCTTAGACTTAGCATAGTCAAGATAGTCTGAGCTTAATGACAAGGACCTACTTAAATGTTATATAAAACAAATAATGATTGTTGTTCATTTGTGCAATGGAAAGAATATTTTAATTCCTTGAAAGATGAAATGTTCCATTCAATTTGGCTAATGCCTCGCCAAATGGAACTTTTCAACTTTCAACTCATGAAAATATTCTTACCATTGCACTCATAAACATTCCTTATTTGTTTATTATTGGATGAATCCAGGAGATGTAACTAGCCAGAGCCAGGTGAGACAAAATGCCTAATGTTATTTCTGTTAAAACACATACACAAAAACACAACTACATACAGGCAACATATACATACATATTACTCACACCCGCCCACAAACACCTCCCACATATACCCCCCCACCCACGCACACACACAAACACACACCCGGGGGTGAGAACTCAACTTTTTTTCAGGTAGGGATGTGCGGTGCCAATTTCTGAACTTGGGTGCTTGTGAACTGATTTTGTCTCTGAAAGTAGGGGCTTGGGAACTGAAATTTTGAGAAATTTGCAGGCTTGGAAGCTGAAATTTGACTAAAATTTAGCTTCTGGGGCAAACATTTTCCCAATAGGGGACCTTAAGAACTGAATTATGCCTCAAATCCCTCAAATGGGGGTCTTGTGAACTGTTGGAGAGACGTGAAATTGGGGTCTCAAGGCCCGCACATACTCGTACCACTTCCCAATGTCAGTGCCCCCCCCCCTCCGGGGCACACACATATGCCTATATCTGTGCTAAGCACATAAGAATGGAACAGGAGAAAAAACATACAAGTTTTTCCCATTCAGTGGCAGTGTATGTTATATGACTGGGGGTATTTCTATAAGGTGACCCATCTGACCCACTCTTTTTTCTGACACATTTATGAATTCGGAAACCTTAACGGAATAAACACATGTTTATTCTGTTAAGGATTCATAAGTGTGTCAGAAAAAAAGTGGGTCAGATGGCTCACCTTACAGAAACACCCCCTTTTTTTCAATGGGCCATTGAGGATGCATCTGACTAGAGAACATGGACATATAGACAACACTTGCAGTTAAACAAAAAATCATCGGATCGGCACACCCCATGGGTCCAAATCCCAGGGATCAAGGGGACTTTTTTCCATTCATTTTTCAAAGTATGTGAGCAATATTAAACACCTCTATTTTTTTACACCCTGTTTATACCAAACTACCAACTATGCATATACAAGTGGCATCAAATACTGCACAATAAATGGGAAATTCCATCCAAATTTCAACATTTGAATTCATCCCAATTTTTGACATTTTATCTGAATATAGCACCTAATTATCAACCCAAAGGGGAAGTTCTTCCTAACTCCCTCCTTTACCCTCCCAACATGTGTTTTTTTGGTAATGTCCCCTGGCTAATGATCAGTATGTAGAAATGAATACTAAAATGACAGATATTGCAGGCATTTTTTACATATCACTCCAAATGTATGAAATTCCTCATTTATCTCTCAGACTGTCATGTCGGAAACTGAACCATTTCAATTATTTCACACCAAAAGTGCAAACTTTTAGCCAAATTTGATGTGTTTCTTTTTTCTCAAAATCTTCCATCATCATTTTAGCAAATTTGGGAAATTTTGGCTAAATTTAGACAAGTTTGAACAGGTGATCAGTCTTTTTACACCAAAATTGTCATAAAAAGGATTTGTATACCAGAAAGCTGAAAATGTGACCCATAGTGGCAGCACATCACTAAATAGTCATTTGTGTTGAGAACCCCATTTTTAGAATTTTGGGCCCGTATTCCAGAAAAATGTTTAACGATTGTTCAACTAAATAAACAATCGTTTATCTTTGAAGTAGTGAGGTGGATAGGTAAGAATTCATTAAGTTATGAAAAAAGGTTATTTTCTTCAAAGTAATATAGATATGTTATTTTGTTGGCACAGAACATTTTAATTTTTTTACCGTAGTTAAAAAATTATCCATTATCTACCTCACTATTTCAGAGATGCCTTGTTGTTTAGAGAGGGTTGTTTGTTTAGAGTATGTATGGTGGAACAATTATGTTTTGGTTCACTCACGTAAAGCTGCTTTTTGTGATCCTAGCACTCTTCATTTTTGTTTACAGTTCACTAGATATCCTCAAGAAAATGTTACTTCCAAAATTTGTTGATTCTGAATGTGCATTTTGATGATGAGCAATGTTCGTATCGCACTGCCCATATGCCACTGTGCTGTAATTTCTGTCCGTTTATGGAGAGAAAATACAAAATTGTATTTCAAATAAAAATCAAATCAAATATGTAAATCAAATATGCATGTAAGATTAGGCACACATACTAAGGCTAACAGTTCAATTGATATAAAAATCTGAATTTCCTGTAGGTAAGTGGGGGGGGGGCAAGGCTGTGGATCCAACAATCCTGTGGTTCAAGACATGGAAAGTACTACTATCTGTCCAGCTAAGAGTCTTTACGATCTCACCTGGAGCTGACTCCTCATGGGCTGAATGGCGATGTCTCAACAGACTGAGAACCAGAACCGGCCGATCTAAGGTTTCCTTGCAGAAGTGGGGCTACCTGGAAGCAGATCAGGACACTACCTGTGATTGTGGAACAGCACCACAGACAATGGAACATCTCTTGGTCTACCCAATGTTGGAGCAACAATGCACAAACAAGGACCTTGCAGAATTCAGTGAAGCCAGGCATTGTACTCACCTCTGGCTGGATCATATTTGAGAATCACTGCATTTGGATATGGTAAGAAGACGAACTTGCAATATGTAGGGACGTATGTTAGAACAAGAGAAGATACCAGTAGCTTCCCACAATGCATTGCTTCCATTGGAAGTTTTTGTACAGGTTGCCATGTGGATCGTTAGAGATGAAACGCTCTTAAAATGCAAGTTTGTGATCAGTACTGTCAATTTAGCCATGTTTCATCACTAACGACCCACATCAGTACCTGTACAAAAACCTCCATTGGAAGCAATGCATTGTGGGAAGCTATTGAAATCTTCTCTTTGTTAGAACTTTGCTTAGGATATCCAATTTACCTTCAAACTACCTTTAATGCACATTACCTCATAGTTTCCAGTTTGAATATTCCGTCACCACTCACGAACACTAAGTTGAATTTCTTGCACGCAAAGTGTATGATTAATAACTGTACTACACATTGTACACATCCCATTCAGTTTATAATTCATTCAATACGATATTATTAGAAAAAAATCAGGCCGATTCTGTCACTTTCTGACAAATTTAAGTTGATGTAATTAAATATGCATGGGTTTAGAAAAGTAGGCCGCTAGAGTCTGGCTAGAACTAAAAAGGCGGGAATTCGTCAGTTTGAGGTTCCTACCTAAAATCGAAGAAGTTCCATTTTTCGGTACTTGTCCACAAACTCATGACTGTGTTGCCTATAGAGCATAATTATATTGGATGTGCAATATTTGTGTTGCATCTAACTTAACTATTCTTGTATCATTTCACATATGTTATGAAGAGTGTCAATTTTTTTGCGATCAAACTTTAGCTAATATTGAACACTCATAAATGCAGGCCACTTGTTTGTATTTTCTTAATTGAAGAACAATGCCGTAATTTGCACAGCATGCATAAAGATGGGACTCTTATACATGGAATGTAGGGTTCTTATGTTTTATTCATGTTTCTATTGATGCTTGGTTTGTTGTTGTTGCTATTTTCCTTTCCTTCTATTTTTCTTTCTTGACATTTTATACTAAGTTGATTGAATGGTTAATTAACTCAGTTGATTGGTTGGTTAGTTAATTGATTCAAACTAGTTGCAAAACCAGTGTGGGGTCACCTAGGGAGAGAAAGAAAGAAAGGAGAGGAGAGAAGAGAAGGAAGGAGAGAGAAAGGTGAGGAGTGAGAGAAAGGAGAGATGCAGAGATAACAGGAAGAGTAGAGAGAAGGGAGGAGAGAGAATGAGGGAAGAGAGTGGAGAAAGAAGAGATAAATAGAACAGAAAGAGAGGGGAGAGGGTAGGGAGATGGGGAGAACAGCCCCCTTTTTCCCACCTGTGGAATCAGTGATTTTCTGCACACATGCCAATTTACAGTGAAAACAACATAGGCCTATAGTGTACTAACAAATTTTAGTATATGCTTCCCCCCTCAAAAAAATATATAATTCTATAATCCCCCCCCCCCCCCGACACACACACAAATAAAAGCTGGTTATGCCACTGCAGTGATGTTACTGCCACCAGTTAGCAGTCAGTCAAAATAACATCAGTTCATTTCTCTAATTTTTCACACAATGTAATAATTTACACTTGTTTGGAATTGATTGTATAAATCAGTATGTCTGAATGTTTGTTGCTGGAATCTTACCAGATAATACTTCAGGCCATCTGCATACCCCTAGTGATATAATAATTTGCTATATATCTACTACATTTCAAGTGTTCCCTCCTCTTCCCACACCTCGCCACCCCATCCCTCACTACCCACCCCAGCCCTAATTTGTCATAGTGGGGAGGTCAGGGGTATGGTTTTATATGACATGCCCCTCCCTTTCATTTCGTTAAAGACACTGCCCAACCTTGCCAGAAATCAAAAGAACTTTCTTCTTATCATGTCCAAACACTGTGGTTCTCAAATATGATCCAGCCAGAGATGGGTACAACATCTGGCTGCTTCACTGAATTCCGCAAGGTCCTTTGTTTGTTGGTATAATCAACACGCTGATGACCATATGCATAAAAACTTACCTATGTATTTATTGATGAGGTACATTGTTGTTCCAGCAGTGGGCAGACCAAGAGATGTTCCATTGTCTCTGGTGCTTTTACAACCACAGGGTAGTGGTCCCGGTATTTTTGCCCTTCCAGGTAGCCAGCCCATTCCACAGGCAACCTTAAGATCAGCCAATTCTTGTGGGGGAGATGTAGAGAACCTTCTTGTGGTCTCCCCTGTTAGTAACTGCCAGCCAGTGAACTAATCTCTACAACACCAAACACTTTTCCCATCAAAAGAACCCAAACACCATTTCCCAAACATGATTAGAAGAACAATTTTTGGTTCCATATATTAGTACTGTTTTGTTTCAGTTTCAAATTTTAAAGAAAAGAGTTCTTTGTGGAACCTTTTAAAAATGGTTCAAGAACATTTGAAGAACAAACAAAATTTTAAGGAACCAAAGATGTTTTGTATCCTGTTTGGGGAACTTTTTGGTTCTTGAAAGAACTTTTAAAGGTTCTACTGAGAGGACAACTAACTTTTGAACCATTTTTGTCTTAGAGTGCTGGAAGAACTACAATATACAGAAATTAGTTGATATTTTCTTCAGGTTAGGTGTTAAGGACCAATATTCCATTCAAAAATGTGTGGAATAAAACCTAACCCTTGATCTCTTACAAATGAGACCTAACCATTGATCTCTCACAACAAATGTATGGAAGAAAGACCTAACCCTTGATCTCTTACAAATGAAATGTAACCCTTGATATCTAACACAAAAATGTGTGGAAGAAAGACCTAACCTTGATCTCTTACAATAAGACCTAACCCTTGATATCTCACAAAAATGTGTGGAAAAAAGACCTAACCCTTGATCTCTTACAAATAAGACATAACCCCTTGATATCTCACAAAAATGTGTCGAAGAAAGACCTAACCCTTGATCTCTTACAAATAAGACCTAAACCTTGATATCTCACATAAATGTGTGGAAGAAAGACCTAACCCTTGATCTCTTACAAATAAGACCTAACCCTTGATATCTCACAAAAATGTGTCGAAGAAAGACCTAACCCTTGATCTCTTACAAATAAGACCTAAACCTTGATATCTCACAAAAATGTGTCGAAGAAAGATCTAACCCTTAATCTATTACAAATAAGACCTAAACCTTGATATCTCACAAAAATGTGTGGAAGAAAGACCTTAACCCTTGATCTCTTACAAATGAGGCCTAACCCTTGATCTCTCACAAAAAAATGTGTGGAAGAAAGACCTAACCCTTGATATCTCACAAAAATGTGTGGAAGAAAGACCTTAACCCTTGATCTCTACAAATAAGACCTAACCCTTAATTTTTATACCTCACAAAAAAGTGTGGAAGAAGACCTAACCCTTGATCTCTTACAAATGAGACCTAACCCTTGATCTCTCACCAAACAATGTGTGGAAGACCAACCCTTGATCTCTTACAAATGAGACCTAACCCTTGATCTCTCACCAAACAATGTGTGGAAGAAAGACATAACCCTTGATCTCTTACAAATGAGACCTAACCCTTGATCTCTCACCAAACAATGTGTGGAAGACCAACCCTTGAACTCTTACAAATTAGACCTCACAATTGATCTCTCACAAAAAAATGTGTGGAGGAAAGACCTAACCCTTGATCTCATACAAATGAAATGTAACCCTTGCGCATGATCTCTCGCAAAAAAAAAAATGTGGAAGAAAGACCTTAACCCTTGATCTCTTACAAATAAGACATAACCCTTGATATCTCACAAAAATGTGTCAAAGAAAGATCTAACCCTTAATCTATTACAAATAAGACCTAACCCTTGATACCTCACAAAAATGTGTGGAAGAAAGACCTAACCCTTGATCTCTTACTCTTACAAATTAGACCTAAACCTTGATATCTCACAAAAATGTGTGGAAGAAAGACCTAACCCTTGATCTCTTACAAATGAGACCTAACCCTTGATCTCTCACAAAAAAAAACAATTGTGGAAGAAAGACCTAGCCCTTTATCTCTTACAAATGAGGCCTAACCCTTTATATCTCTCACCAAAAAAAATGTGTGGAAGAAAGACCTAACCCTTGATCTCTTACAAATGAGACATAACCCTTGATCTCTCACAAAAATGTGTGGAAGAAAGACCTAACCCTTGATCTCTCAAAAAAAAACAATTGTGGAAGAAATACCTAGCCCTTGATCCCTTACAAATGAGGCCTAACCCTTGATCTCTCACAAACAAAATGTGTGGAAGCCCTTGATCTCTCACAAAAATGTGTGGAAAATCTCACCCTTGATCTCTTAGAAATGAGACCTATATCTCTCACAAAAAAAAAAAATGAGTGGAAGAAAGACCTAACCCTTAAATACGTGGAAAATCTAACACTTGATCTCTTACAAATGAGACCTACCCTGAACTCCACAAAAATCGTGGTAGAAGACCTAACCCTTGATCTCTACAATTGATCCTGCTCTTCACTGGGCCTCTGGTCTTAATTTTAAACCAACCTATCTCTTCTTGCTATTATGCACTTTATTGTGCAAATAAACTTTGAAAATCATGATCACCACAAAACAGAGAGCGATTGCAAGTATACTTCCCACTGTCACAGCTGCTAAAAAAAGGAAATAGGAAAACTAGAAGAAAACCGAAATCCACACTTATTATACAAAATGAAATTAGACAATTTACAGATGTAGCACGTTAGAAAATAACATTAATCAACAACACCTCATCACCAAAATCTTCAATATTGTTGTGTGAGTGTTTTTTGCTGCGATAGTGTGGAAGCTCTCTAACCCATTTTCTGAAAAAATATCTAATCTCCCCGCCAAACAAAAAACACGCGTAGCTCGGTGAAATAAGGCACCAGAAACTGCAGCTCTTTCGGATGTGGATTGCAATCCATGATATACAATGTTAAAGTGAGCTATGGTGGGTTGACGTACAGAGCGGGGGACGGGAATAGTAAATCCGGGGTAGGTTGGGTTTTATGTTCTTTTAATGAGACACAACTTATTGTGTACACAATATTTATTTTCTGCGTCTTAAGAATTATTGACATTTTAATTTGTTTGCAATATGACATATATTAAAAACAACTGGTTAGATTTATTGGCACAACTACATTGACGAGACGTAATTGACTGAATTGGTGTAGTTTAATTTTTATAATAAAATTCAAAGTAGGTTTTTTTTTAATTTTATTAATTTTTGTAAACATGTTTGTAAATTAGAAGGCAGGTAAAAAAACCTGGGTGCAAAAATATATAAAAAAAGAATTAATAATTAAGCTGCTATTAAAAAAGAAGATATTTATATTTAAACAAAAATGTCATGGTGGACAAACACACACTGTTGATTTGTTTGTCTTTCTTTTTTTAATGAAAACTATTTTATGTTTTTCTATTCTTTTGGTTTTTCTTTTCTGCTTTCTCCTCACTTTTCTTAAAGGTGCAATTCGTGTATTCCAAGCACCATTCATTTTTTGTTTATGAGTCACTAGACATTCCTGAGAAAAGGTTATTTCAAATTTCCTTAAGGTGAGTTCTGACGGTACGTTTGATGTTATGAGCAAATGTTTGTTTGATCCCAGTCTCTCATAGGCCACCCCATGTGTTGTAATTTATGGCCGTTTACGGACAGAAAATACAAATACAAAATTCTCCAGAGTATATTGAATTATTTGCACGTGAGAGTTGGCACACAGGCTATGAGGCCAATTTAGTTCAGATTGATATAAAAATTCTCACTTTTTTTAGTTAAGCGGGGGGGGGGGGGGTCGGGGGCGAGGGGGCGGGGGCGAGGCTGAGGATCACGAAATGCCCCTTTAAGTTCTTCCTTTCCTTTTCTCTATTTTATTTTATTTTTTCTCCTTCTTGTACTTTTTATTTCTCTGTGCGTTTCATCTTATCTTGAGGATTTTATCAGAATCAAGAGAGGGTGGAAATTTAAATGTCTCAAAACACTAGCTGAAGTGTGCTGGCGTATTCTCCTTCTTTGAAGGTTTTTTTTTTTCTGTCTTCTCCCTTGTTGTGCTAACTACCAGTTACTTGCGTAATGTTAGTCTTATTTCATGCAATGATTCCACCATTGCTTGTGGTCTAAGTTCAGTCTTGTATACTATTTTTAACAATATACTCTTGTTAACTGTCTGTTCTTGTGTTCCACCAGGTATGAGTCAAAACATTCGAAATTTGCAGATCAGGAATTAGCTTAAAAGTGACGGAAAAGTCTGTAGAATTATGTTACTTTTTCCAACTGAAGGATTACTGAAAGGGACGAAAATGGCAGGTCAAAGATTGAATCTCCATTTAAATTAAATGTTGTATTTTTTTTTTTTTAATTTTATTACATATTTTAATCTAATCTTGATTTTGTCCTTACCGTATTGATAGTTGTGGGTTGCGTGTGTATTCCCGTGGATTTTCATGCTAAAATGATTTTTGTTGCTGTTTGGGTTTCAGTATAGGGCCTAAACTGTCAAAATGATGGGGTGCAAAATTTGTCTATGAATGCCCCTTCTCAAGGGGGCAAATGTTAGTACAGATGGGAAAAATTATAATCGCGTCAAATTGTGTTTTAATGTACACTAACGCGTTCGTCGCGTCATAAGGATTAGAAAAAGTTATATAGTGCCTAGGTTCCACCCTTAGTGTTAAAGCGGTTATAGCCCCATAATGGTTCAACGTCACCCTGGGGGGGTACATGACTCCGATACTCCGATGTGTGGGTGAAAAGTGGGTCAAATGATTCCTTGTGTGGTTGTCATATGACACAGAAAAATGACCATTTTAATTATCTTTTGCGTGATCACCATTGTGAAATCCAGGGGAAAAGTTATGGTGACCCCAATAGACCCATGTAGACCCTACCGACATTTTGCTATGTAAAATTAAGGCCATCAAAATGTCACATCACTGTTAAAATATACATTTTTGGCATCCGGTGAGACAATACAAAAACTTATACCAGTTTCAACAAAATCTGAGCATGTACCCCAGGATGACCTTGAAATCATTATGAGTGGACTATAGAGACCATAACTAAAGGTCGAAACCTGGCCAAATATATATCTTTTTATAATTAAAAACAAAAAAACACGCGTTTTTTTTTTAAAACACAATTTGATCGATTTTAAAGTTTTTCATTGTAGTAATATTTTCCCCCCTTGAGGCAAAGGCGGCCCAGCAGTCCGAAATTTGCACGACCATCATTTTGACTGTTCGGGTCCCTTATTGAATGAAAAAACAGCCCAAGAAAATTAACTTTAGCACCAAAATCCTACGGGCAAACCTGTTTCATTGAATACAGAACCACATATGAGTGCTTTGATTGTAGAGTATTAGGATACTTATAATTGTACAGACATGCACAAATCTGATTTTTGCTGATTAGTTGCTTTCTGATGATTTAGACAATTAACTGGTAGCTGCCTTTAACATTTCACTATACACTGTCAAGATATGTGGGTACTAGAGCAAATGTCCACTCATTGGGTAACAAAAAATTGTACACCAAATTGATTGGATCGGCTAATTATAAACTTGGATAAAGTTTTACCCAAAACTTAGTGTTAAAGTGTGGCGGACCTAATGCCAATGTCCATCCCTCCACTTTACTCCATTAAAATTGAGATTTTAGTATCAATAGAAAGTTCATATTTTATCATGACCCCAGTGAAATTCAAGGTGCCTGCCCAGAAAAATGTTTCCTTTTGATGTTTTTGATAGAAAAGACTCCAAATTAGGTGAACACATGTAACCCACCTGGCCAATTTAGTATACAATTTTTTTTCTTCTACTATCAGAACGGTCCGATTTATACCAATATCATGCTTTGAGGTGTCCGATACGCCATAATATCGGATCCTACGCCTATGATTTGATCATGATAAAATTGGATGATTAACACCCAATATTTATTGGTCTCGACTAGAGTTGTTAAAATATTGGGCTCGATGCGTCTCGCCCAAATTTTTGCAACTCATAACACGACCAATAAATTTGGGCTGAATGGCTGAATTCAATCAATTTTATTACAAAATTTGCAAATCAGATGTGTTTTTTGTGATATGTAGATATGTTCCATGTGATGGAGAAAAATATATTGAAAAATAGCGCATATCGGGTCGTCTCTATACTCGGCTCATTATTTTTTAGACAGCTTAGAACGTACGCCCGCTTCCCCACCAAAAGGCCGCACCTTACAACGTGTTGCACGTAGACGCAGTGCACACACGAGCAATGTGCACGTCTGCTTATGTCCAAGACGTAGGACAGAGTATACCTTTACCTTTAATAGTATCCAGTGTTGGTCCTGCCTTTTGCCTGGGGAAAATTTAGTTGACGGAAAATTATAGGAAAAAATATATGCCACACTTGATCTGCATATTAACACTTGGTAGAGATATTTTGCTCAACTTTGCCCAATACCTTGCATAGCATTAGTAAGATTAAGTAGACCCAAAAATTTCTCTTGTTCTCTATACTTCCTATCAGTGCCATATAGTAGACTTCATTACAATGAGGCAATTGTGCGGAAGAACTAGTTCTCATGGGGCCAAAATAAGGGGCTAAATGAGGCTACTCCAAAAATGAATTCTGTACATCCCGATTAATGCAAATTGTAACAAGGATTTTTGCCCCGGCTTGCAAGCCTTGGAAAAGAGAATTGGAGTTTTTTAGATGTTTTTTTTTTTTTTAGACGCGTGTAACATTTACTGGACATTTTTTCCTCAATTTTTTGTGAGGAATTTGCCTACATTGGCCCAAAATTAATTGTGAATTGGACAATTAGCTCTACTGATTGAGTTTTTCACAAAATTTGGTATTGGCTAGTATTTACGGAAAGGTCACCGGGACAAATTTGCTGTGAAATCAGTTGACTTCTCTTGTGTTGAAAATAGTAAGAAATCCTATCTCATTTAATGTCATTCAGTCAAAAAATGCATCAATACAATTCCTCCAAAACACCCCTCAGGTACAGGTCACTTATGCAGATCACAAAAATGTTGGCCAAAATTTAAAGGACCATGGCCCACTGAACCTCTAATAGCCTCTCCCCAAATTCCTTTTACAATTACCCACACAGACATCCACACATACATCACAGGAGTAGTATTGTGGGTACGCAATGGATGTTCTCTTTATGCCAGAAGGCGATATATCATATTTTGTCTCCCAATATCGTACTCCTAAAATTGTCACGCGTACTATACACATATATCACAATGTTCGGCACGGGTACCACACAGTGTTCCCGCTATGCTCGCCTACAATGACCAAAAGGACGATCTCACATTTAGTTTCCCAACATCATACTTCTGTTTACCCAGGACCCACAACATACACTGTTAGAACACGTTAAAATTTTGCTGGTAAGAAGAGGGTGTTTTTTAAGGAGTTGTTTAAGTTTTAAAACAGTTGTTTAAGTTTTAAAACAATATTGTTTAGTTTGTTGTTATAACATGTGTCTTAAACAAGGTTGTATAAGTTTGAAACAAGGTGTAAACAAACTCACAATCTTTAACCAACTGCCGTTTACCCTGGTCATCGCTCAACCTTGTTTAAAAAAGTCAAATTAAACAACGTGTTTTTAAAAATTAAATCAATGGATGTTAAACACTTTTAACACAAGTTGTTTAAGTACTAAACAATTGTTTAATTTTGAAACAAGGGATTGATTTTTTAAACAAGTTGAGCGATGACCAGGGTAAACAGTGTTTGTTTAAAAGTTTTAAAACAAATTGATTAATTGTGTTCTAACAGTTCCTATCACCGTTCATAACATGGGTAGCTCATGGTTATCACATGGTGGTCCTTTTTATGGCACAGGATGTATCTCTATTTAGTTTCCAACACCTTACATTCCTTTTACAAGGTTTTGTTAAATTCCCTCTAAGATCATCACAAGAAAAAAAGGCTGTTTGTTTGTAACCCTGTACAGCAATAAAAGACAAATACTGCTTTTGCTAAAACATACACAACTGGCAAAACAAACTGATTCAATGGTTAGTGTTAGTACCTTCTTGTATTTCTTTAAAAGGTTTACCCTTTTCAAGCTAATCTAAACATAGTCAAAGATTAATAATCAAAACAAAAGGATTTCTCGTGTTTGGTAATATCTACAGAAACTAAATGTGAGATACATGCTTTGGTCGCCTGAGAGTACTGTCAATGGCTGTCCAATGAATAAAATGAAATTTGCCATTGAAGTGCAAGAGGTTACATCATAATTACATCTTTTAATGCACTTTAAATAATAATTGATTGAAACACCCTGAAATATTATCAATAATAAAAAAAATAATAACAGAAACCACCGATAATCCACAATCTTTAAGATTTATTGATGGTGTTATCATAAACCGGGTATTAGTTTGAATACTTCTCCTTCATCGTCTTTTTGTCGTTTGAATAGGGCTAAAAAAGAAACCATTTGTTTCCTCCTGTATAGGCTGAAATTTTGGTACTTTTAAAAGGCAAATTAGTCAAATTTTTTGGCATTTATTTGATAATTTAATTAAGTGCTGTAGACACGGTAGAAGAACACTGCAAAATATGGCTTTTGATGATACATCCACATATAGCACTATCAACATGACAAACCTGGACTTTGTTTTGATCTAAGATGCCCATGTGAGGAATGAGATAGGTCATGAGTATGGGTCTAAAGCATGTCTGCAGAACATGTAAATAGACGTTGCTTGAAACATGTCTTAAAGAGCATTTTGTGACCCATAACCTTCCCCCAAACCAACCTCCCCCCCCCCCCCCGTTACCTCACAATGTTGAATTTTTATATCTCTGACCCGTTTCAGCATTAGTACTCAATTGGCATACCTAAATCTTACGTGCAAGTTTCACTCGTAGCTGTAGAAATTTGCAAATTTTTGTATTTTCTGCCCTAAACGAACAGAAATTACAGCATAGTGGCTTTTTGACCGTTGGAAATACTCATTTGATCATAACACAAAACCGCCAAGGCTGTAATCAACTACAATTTTGTGAATTAGCATTTTTCAAGTGGATATCGAGTGGAACAATCAATAAAACAGAAGGTGCTGGAATCACAAAAATGCCCTTAATAAACTAGAACTTATACGAGACAATGTGCCTATTCACAATCCCATTTTGTCCTATTCCTATAGGCACTGTCTTACAAATGTATATGTTAATTTGAATTCCTACATAAAGACATGTCTCAATAACGTCTTGATTTTGTTATCATATTTATATTGAAGACCGTGCTGGCGGCAAGATACCGTTTTGTTTCCTAAAAACGCCCCTGCTCTATACTCGGGGACAGAAACCCCTTGACGGGCGCGTACGTCCTGGTTCTCTGCGTATTTACTGCAAAAAAATGCGCTTGCCTCTGATTTGCCACCGAAGCGATCTGCTGTTGCTGGGTCACCGACCACGCGCCATACGCGCTGATAGCTCCACCCCCTTTTATAACCGCGCTCGTCAAAGGGTTTCTGTCCCCGAGTATAATAAACACCCCCCTACGATTTTTGGATAAGAGAATTCAAGAAAATGAGTTAAGCTTACCTAAATCACATGATTTAATGGCCGGGACTGTCGTAATCCGTATCATAATCGCTGTTGTGCACAGTTGTAATAGTTTAATTAGTATGGAACTTTGACCTCGGGAGGTGCAAAAACCATGTCCCCCTGCTTGTTCGTTTGTATTATTGGTAATCAGCGAAAATAAGCGTGTGCAAGGTGATTTTTGTGGGATTTTTGACTGTAATAAATGCCCTCCCTTTTGAAAAATGCACCGCCCCCGGGGCGTTATTAGGAACAATATGGTAAGGCATTTTTTTTCTTGATTTTAGACTTAGAGCAGCCACTTAAGGGATTGGGACCAGCACAGGTTCTAGCTGGCACCAAGGGGTGATCCTTTGCGGGTTTAAGGCCTGGGGGGGGGGCGGGTTCTCACATTTTGTTTGGGTAGGGAGGTGCAGCTGGATGTTTGAACCACTACCCCCACAAATATACCAAAATTAAACAGATTCGCTACCCATCCTTATACCTAAAGTTGTTAAACCGCCCGTCTCTATACCTTAACACATTAACTTAGCTACCCTTCTATATACCTGTGCTAATGACATCCTGCAAACTATGAATAGTTCCCATATCAGGGGTAGTTTTTTGAAGAAAAGGGGACACAAAATGGCATGACTCTAGAGGCTGGACATAGTGCAAAACATGCTTTGGTAGAGGTTTTATGGCGAGGCTCCAAAAGCTGAGAGAAAACTAACTGTTAAAATATAATTTGAGCCATTCTGCAGCACTATTTTTCACACTGTGGTTTGCACGCATTTTTTGTACC
The DNA here is from genome assembly GCA_023653785.1 of Ophioderma brevispina. Lineage (NCBI taxonomy): Eukaryota > Metazoa > Echinodermata > Ophiuroidea > Amphilepidida > Ophiodermatidae > Ophioderma > Ophioderma brevispina. The sequence goes on from JAMKCH010057527.1 coordinate 27,291, forward strand.
TGATTGATTACTACAACATATATTTGTAACAGAAATGCCTGCTAACCTCATGACCACATAATCCGCCTTTCATACAACATTCCTGATTGGCTTATTCCATCATACATTCACTTCAACAACCAGTTAAATTGCAGCTTCCAAATATTTAAGCTCTAGCCCTCTTCAGCTCAACCACCATTATAACCAGATTGCTGATTGGCTAAAAAATTCACAGAGATTCCACTGTGACCAATCAATTTAGTAGTACTTAAGCAGATTCTGAACTCCTAATTTCATAGAAAAGAATATCTTGACATATTTGGTCAACAACTCTAGTCACTCAGCAAACAAATTTTATCCAACTGTTTTAACAAATTTCACAATTATATATTTTGATTACCATATTTGGAATCAGCATGAAAAATGCATTAAAATGAGTCCAAACAAGCCTAGTCTTACTCCCTAAATGGAAAAGAGTGAATTTCACTCTTCGCTCTTTAAAGTGTGACAACAGAACCCATTCAAAAAAAGAGTGAAATTTCACAACTATTGAAGAATATATTTTCAGGCAAATTTACTCTTGATAATTTACAAAATGAAATCATCATTTTATCATTTTGTAAATTATTATGAATATTGACAAAAAAATGATGATTAGAAAGGTGTGGAATTTCACTCTTTTTGGAGTGGGCCCTGCAGTCACTCTGAAAGAGTGAAATTATGAAATTCACTCTTTTGCATTTAAAGAGTGGGTCATTTGTTTTTGAGATGGCTTAAAATTCCATACACAATCTACCAGGTTTTAAAGAGTTAAAACAAATTAACAAGCCACATTTCTAAGAAAAAATACCAACTTATTCTGTCTTCTACAAATGAATTATCACTCTTTACACTGTGTTTACTCGATTCTAAAAGCACTCGTTGTCATTTTCAATGTATCTGACAACCAACTTAACAAGATCAAAATTAAAAATTTAAACCCCAAAATTTTATCCTGGATTTAGATAAATCTACAGGAAACAAACTTTTCCCCACCAAACTTCCATCTTATTTTTTTATACTCTGAGTAAATGTATTTGCAAGTAATAACAAATTTACAGTTGAAATTTTCTGACATTTTGCTGATTGTCTAAGGATTATATTGCATCCCATCCCTGGATAAATTTGCAGTCGTCTTACGCCACTCGTTCCTTTATAATTGATGGCCCAAACCATTTACTGCAAGTATGATTACTTTGACGCCTCTTTCTTCTGTCTTATGTTTTTTTCAAAACACTTTATGCAGCCTGCAAGTGTAGTCTTCAAAGTTCATTTCTTTTTTAACAAAACCACTGCAAAATTATGCATCGGTTAATAGCGACGTTCGTCTATAATTGATGGCCAGAACCATTATTGCAAGTGTAATTATTATAACACCTATCTTCTTTCTCTTATCGTTTTGATTTCTTTTTTTTTGATACACGGCAGAGAGTATGTTAGTTCAGTGTCTTCAAAGTTCATTTCCCTTTAAACAATGTCGATAATTTTCCATGATGGCCAAACTCCTTTGAATATCTATTTTGAGCTCTTTATCCTAACCATTTTATTTATTTTATTTTATATTTTTATTTATTTTATTTTATTTTTATTGATTTTATTTTTATAACAAAAATATTGAACATTATTTTTATTTATTTTATATAATTATTTGTATTTACTTATATTTATTTGGTTATTTATTTGTTTATTTATTTGTTTATTATTCAATTGTTTTAAACACCCTGAGTACTACCTGCCTTTCACACAGCATTTCTGATTGACTAATTAAATCACATATTAATTTCAATTAACCAATTGAAATGCAGCTTACAAATATTTCAGCTCTGAGCCCTCTTCAGTCCTAACATCCTTACGATGTTGCTGATTGGCTAAAAAAATTACGCTGGTATTCTGAAAGGGAGTCTAACTTTAGACCCGGGTTTAAACCAGGGTTAGTCCTACATGAGTGGACCTTTTTTCCTTCCAACATACTCTAAAAATGTTCTCTAATGGGTGAGAAAATTCCTCATGGATGGCCCAAAACGGCCCATCCATGATGAATTTTCTCACTCATTATATTTAACTTTAACAATATTATGAAAGGAAAAAGGTCCACTCATGTAGGATTAACCCTGATTTAAACCAGGTCTAAATTTAGACTCCCTTTCAGAATACCAGCTTTACATAACTTCCACTTTGACCAATCAGCCGGTAGTATATTCACGGGGTGAACAATAAGGGGGGGGGGGCGATGCATAAGTCAAAGAGCAAAAAGGTACCACAGTTAATCCATATTTTGTTTGCACGGAAAAGAATTTTACGTTTAACGGATGTATAATTTTCTTCTACGCCCACATTCCAATCTTACTGAAACAAAAGTCAGTCTACAGATAATGGACACTAAAACTACTTAATCACCTGAAATGCAATAGTCATATTTATTATGGTAACACATGGTCTGATGGGTAGGAGCGATCAGATGTCTTCTTTTTTTCACAGAGGATATACTTTCTAAATGGCACATGACTTTAGTAACATCAATTACTCTCTATATGTAAACAAGTGAAACCTCCCTCTCCAAAAAAGGGGAAACTATTGTAAACAACGCCAAAATAAAAAGAGTGAAAATTACTGTATAAGAGTGAAATTTCACTCTAAAAGTGTGAAAATCCACTCTCTAAAGGAGATAATAGACATTTTTTTCAGAATTGTCCTTCTGTGAGCTTCTCAAAAGAGTAAAATTTATATCACTCTTTGGAGTAGAATCTCACTATTCTGCAGTGATTTTCACTCTTTTGGAGTAGTTTACAAGAATTTTACTCTTTTTTGAGTGAGATATCAACAGAGCCATATGCAGTATTTATTTTGGGGGTGTGGGACTTTAAAAAGTTGACTTTTTAAAGTCAACCTAAACCCCCTAAAAATGCTAATTTTTTGTACTTTTGGAACATCCCATTACCAAATGTGATCCATCTTGTAAAATTAAATTTCTTTATATTTTGGACCTTCTTATCAAAAAGAAGTAGCAAAAAGTGGACCTTTTGCCTCTTGTGGAATTTGTTGACTGCACACAACCCCTGCACACAACCCCTGCACCCACCCTGCATATGGCATGCTACTGTACAGTACAGTGCAAGTATATGTAGCACAATATGGGCATAGTGTAAGTAATTCTCAGCTCATGCCCTATCACAGACTTATCACCACCATTAGTGACAACTCGTAGTGACCAGTCAGCAGACCTAATGACCACTCACTTTATACTTATGTAACATATTACTACACGAACAGATCAATGCCTTCAAGGAGAACAATTCTCAACTCGGGTCTAAACTAAAGGTATATACATGTGTATGGTAAAAAAAAAGTTCATTTAGGTTCACTTCTCCCGTTGTAAATTTGTTTATTTCAACCGCGTAATTGTGCATCGTTATAGCTTGTAAATTGCACCGGCGTAATTAGCTCGTATGGTGAATAATTACCAAAGATGGCACTTTCTCATTAATTTTTACGACGCCACATTTTATGAGGTCACTTTTTTGCAATTGTCCATAAAGTGGATTAAGATTTGATTTTTTTTCAAAAGGTCATTATTAACAATGGTTTTGCAAGGTTGATCTTTCAATATATCTTCTTGTTTGTTTTGCTTTTGTGTTTATATTCAATTAGGTATGGACTTAATTGAAATTTGCATAATGGAGTGTTCATTATTGCACTGCAGCTAATTTGACATATCTTGTATCACTACTTCTTTTTCTAACACTTATTTGCAAATTTAAAGTGACAGGAAGAGATTTTTTTAGGATACAAATTTCTCTCAAATTTCACTTGATTGCTTGTAGACCACCTACCATGAATGTTTCGAAAGTTTATTGGACAAACAAATGCAAAAAAACTGCAAACCTTGTTTTGAACTAATCATCCCTCTAGAAAACCATGCTTTGAATTTCTGTTGTGCACGACAGAAAATATTAAATCATCATCTTATTACATAAAGAAGACATATTCAGCTATTTATTTCAGGTGTGATCTAATACATTGAGAAGCATTTCAAATATGCAAAAAACTGGGGTTCATAAAAAAATGGGGGCGCTTCTTTCTGGAAATGTCCTCATGTCTCTTTAACTATCTTCTCTGCACCACCACCTTACACACACTTCTAAGTCCTACTCACATGGGCAAGAGACACAAGGACGTTTCCAGAATAAAAAAGCGCCCCCAATTTTGTACAAAATCATTTTTTTTTGCATATTTAGAATGCTTACAAACGTATTAATTCACACCTGAAGTGAGTAAGCCAAAACTACCATCTTTATGTATAAAAAGATGATTTATTATTTTCTGTTTGTACATAACAGAAAATCCAAGCGTGCTTCTCTATAGGGTTGATTAGGCCAGCAGAAAAGTTATAAACTTAGGATTTGGTTTTCTTTTAAACTTTTTTGTCCAATAAACCTTCGAAACATGCTCAGGAGGTGTTATATACAACCTATCTAGTGCAAATTTTAGAGTACCAGTAATTTGTATCCTCAGACAATCTCCTGGTGTCTCTTTAATAGATTGCAACATTTGGAGTAACATACATCTTCTTTCTTCCAATTTGTGTCCATATAAGGAACAGGGTCCATTTGCGAAACTCATATGTAACCCTATGTGCATGCTACCTCATAAATAATCCAAACAATCACCAATTTACTCTATACCTTAAATACCATCACCCTCACTGCAAATAAAATGTTTAGAAACATAATGCAAATTAGTGTTTAGCTATTAAACATGTAAAATCTCTAAACACTTGGCATCAAATGTGCAAACACCTTATGTCAAATGCCTAAACATGTTTAGATTTTAAAACATGTTTAGATATAAGGTGTTTAGATATTAAACTGATATTTCAAAATGTTTAGAAACATGGTGCAAAATAGTGTTTAGAAAGGTGTTTAATTTCTAATCAGTTTTTGAAGCTGCCCACACCCATGAGGCCAGAGCCATCAGATGTCAGCCAAACAAAACACACACACATCTCCAAGAAAGAAGACTTTACGAATACTACCTTTTTAAGAAAAATCAAATCTGATGTCAGATAATACAAGTCAAGACCTGCTAAGGAAACGCATCTTTTAAGCCCAGTAGTTTTTTCTTCTCCTTTTTCCTTTCTCGGAGTGATAAAGATCTCCTCATTCACAGCTCAGTGCTTGATTTTTTTACATTTACACGAAAAACTCATTTGGCCGCTGATTTTAAATGACTCTTAATTCCAGTGGGAGAGATTATGACTGGCCCGAAATGAGCCTGAAATATGATATCATATGATAATTTTTCTCTCCTTCGATTTAGTTTTTGTATTTCGTCTTATCTTCCGTAATTCTCTGCGATCTGGCTGACCGGTGAAACATGTGCCAATGTACGAGTCCTTCCCTCCCTCGTCATTAGTTCTAATCACAAAACGCGGCTTTTGCTGGGAGCACTTTTTCCTCTTTTCTCGACTCACTTTGCACCATTTTGTTGCTTATTCGCGTATCCTGATTAATTGTGATACTTTTTGTATGAGGCCTCACGTGCGAGGGGATTCAGCAATGTATCATGTTTCAGCCATCTACTTTACCTAGATTTCTTAATGAAGATCTGACCAAATGCTTTTCTTTTTCTCTCCATCTCTCTGTCTGTTTTCCATAATAATGTGTGATTTATTTGAATGTCACTTTGTACTTGTCCATTAACATTAAGGCGATACGAGACGTAAATATCTGGATGTTTATGGATTTATTCGATAACTGGGTATAGATGCAATTCACTAAATGATAACAATGAACAGACTAATTCAACACATGATAATAACAATGAATAAACTAATTCAAGAAGTGATAATAGGAATGAAAAAAATAAAAAATGATGAATTTAACAAATGAAAATAATAATAATGAATAGATTAATTCAAATGATGATAACAATATAGATAAATTCAACAAATAATAACATGAAAGCATGGATTTGTACAAATAAATGACTATATGAATTGTTGAATGAATAATAAATTGTTAAGTAGTAAGTGGATAAATTAAAATAAAAATGTTGAGAAAAGTGAAAATCATTGTAAAAAGGTGAAAGGGAGTTGCTCTTTTTCATATAGAATTAACAGTTTGTAGTGAAATACACTAGTTAGTCAATGTCTTGAAGAAAGATGAAGAGTGAGAGGATAAACATGATAAAGGATGGATGCAAGTATTACAGGTCATGGGTCATTCAGGTGAAAAGCAGAGGATGTTTTGAACCAATCCCATAATGCATTGCAATGTGCCTATTCTGCACTGTACTAAACACATGTCAGTACTTAGGGATAAAAAGTGTTCCAAAAGTTTAAGAACCATCGGATATTTCATGATCATGCTAAAAATTACCGAAGTACTAACGTTTTGTGTTCAAAAATGAGCATAAAAAGTCTGTTTTTTTATGTGTTAAAAAATAATTTTGTGACATGACCCTTATGAGGTTGAATTACCATCTGGGTGAAAAAGTCTTACAGATAATGTGTTCCAAATCCGGGGGTCTCAAGTTTGGTTTGAGTAAGGATGTGCCTCCAAGAGTCTTGAAGTAGACCCTATATCTTTGCCAATTTGTGCCAAAAAGGGGACCCATAGCTATACCAGAAAGATTTTGCACCAATTTTTACACAAATTTGCTATTTTTTTCCTCAAAATTTGTACTTTTTTAGCAAATTTGGACAATTTTGGATTCAGATTGAGAATAATTGACTAATTTGAGGAAATTTGACTAATTTGTTAACAATTTGAAAAAAAAAAGTTGAAAAAAAAACAGCCATTCTATACCAAAATAGGCATGAAAAATGGGTCATTGATATACCAGAAGGCTGAAAATGAGACTCATGTTTGCAACATATCCCCGAATGGTCATTTGTGTTAAGTAGTACCCTCCATTCCAATTCTGACAACTTTTTTTGTTAATTTTGTTAAAGTTTTGTTCCATATAGGCAGATTCAGAAATTTACATCTAAGGTTTCCTTGCAGAAGTGGGGCTACCTGGAAGCAAATCAGGACACTACCTGTGGTTGTGAAACAGCACCACAGACAATGGAACTTCTCTTGGTCTGTCCACTGTTGGAGCAACAATGTACACACAAGGACCTTGCGGAATTCAGTGAAGCAGCCAGACATTGTACCCATCTCTGGCTGGATCATATTTGAGAACCACTGTGTTTGGATATGATAAGAAGAAAGTTACATGAAAAACATGATCTATGCTGTGCACAAAAATGTTACACTGTGCAAATACTGTATTTGACACATAAACTAGTAAACACTTGAACATGAATGTTACCACTGTGTCTTCTGTTGGCTGTATTTATAGGAACTGCACTGGTTTCTGGGCTGGAATGGATAGCACAAGGTCGGGGAGGGGGGCACTCACATATGAAATATGGGATATGGGTGTAAGGCTGGTGCTTCCAATCCCAAGGGCATTCAGTGACAGAGGACTCACAAAAATAGGGCTTTGGGTGAGAGCCAGGCCAGAATGCCCCAAAAATAGGGTTTTGTTGGGTGACAAATTTGTTAATTAAAAAAATGGGGTCTTTTAGAAAATTTGACAAAAATTCCACCCCAAATAGGGGTCTTTAGGGTAAAAATTTGCCCCAAAAAAATAGGAGTATTGGGTGATAGTGTAAAATATTAAAAAAAATAGGATCTTGGGTGAGATTTAAAAAAAATATTGAAGTCATTGTGTGAAAACGAGCTGAAAAAAGGGGGTTTCTTCGTTTTTTTTTTTCTTAACAGCCTTAACATACTCGTCACCTCCAGGATGCGGATCCCCGCCCCCGGGGAGCACAAGGTCTCAATTAGCCTTGGGTCTAGAAGCTACGATAATTGATCACATGATATTGGAACCATCTGAAACATATGCTTGTACCATGACAAAACGCCTTAAGGGAAATATGCGAGGTCAGAGTTCACACAGCACATCACAAGATGGCCAAATCAAGATATGACCACCCTACAAAATCAATCTGTTTAAAGCTGCAGTATGTATCCGAGCAGCTTTTATTTTGGTTATGGTTTAACTAAAAGATCCTGAGAAAAGGGGCTATTTCAGTTGATTCCCATGGTTCTTTCTGATGTATGAGCAAATGTTTTTTCACAATGCCCGATTGTAATTTCTGTCCATTTACAATTTTGGTGATAAAATATGCACATACAATTGTAATACCCTACAATATAAAGTAGGGGGGAGAAGTAGAGAACCGTCTGTTGTCTCCCCTGTTAAGCTGCGTAGCAAAGAAAATGAAAAATGCTGAAGCGAAGCAGCTAACTAATCTCTACAACTCAAAAACACTGTTTTCCATTAATATCATTTCTTAAGGATACCCATATCATGACTAAAAGACCTCATCGCAGGCCTTTTCTAAGTCTGCCTGACTATGTGTAAGGAATGTGGAGGTTTTCGTGCCAAAAGTACCATCATTGCTGATTTGTGTAACAATCTCCATTGCGATGTCCTAGGTCTGCAGGAAACCCAGAGGAATCGATAACCACAGCCCAACATACCAGGAATGAGTCCTTGCCACCGAGCGACCACATCGACAATATGTAAGTGCTATATTGTGAGAACAAGGTAACGAAGTAGAACAACCTCAATGTCTGATGATAACAACATCGAAGTCCTCTCCATTGAGCTTAGTTATGTATAGTTACATCTTGTCTACAAACCCCCATCAGTAGACTTCGAGCACCATCAGCTCCACCCTGGGAATCCACCAAACCTCACTCTTCATTGGCGACTGCAAAGCCATAGTACCCAATGGGCTACAATGAAACTACAAAGACGGACAAGCGGTCAAAGAATGTGTTTTTTTTTTGAAGACAGTCAACATCTACGTCTCATTCACGACTCTAAGCTGCCGACATCAGTTATAGGGCCGCGGAAGAGAGTATAACCCTGAATCTAGCTATTGTTAGCAAAAACAATCTCTAACCCTTGTAGCAAGATTGTTCTGGATCCTGTACCGCTAACTCAACATCGACCAAACGGTAGTCAACGCTGCAGTAAGACCCCAAACAAAGTGGCTTTTAGCGCCGCTTGAACTACAAGAAAGCGACTGGCAAGGATTCATGATGACTGGATCAGAACACGTGAAGAGGATTGCCTCCAAACCCCACATAACTATGACAAAAGTGTCCAACTAGTGAACAAGGACTGCCCGAGAGTCATACCCAGAGGCTGTAGGACGGAATTTATACCAGGCCTTTCCAAGGAATGTGCTCGAGAATATCAAGAGTATATCTCCATGTGTGAGCTGATCCTTTTTCGGCTGAAACTAACTGCTAAAGGGAGAAGTCTCAGAGAGGATCGCCCAGGAAAAGAACCCAAAACCTGGCACACTTATTGAATCCACCGATAGACCCATAACAGAAGAAAGCATGGTTACATCAGAACGCTCCGAGGGGACCCACAGAAACTCCACAGCAGCCAAATGTTACACCCAACAAGTTGCCCACCACCTGCTTTTAAAGGCAAGTGCAGCAAGAAAACCCAAAAGATCAACTAGACCAAAGAGGTATAGGGTGACCCTGGTTTCACTCGCCCCTTCAAAATGGAACAAATGGAATCCGGTATTGCTAAACAACCAGGAAAAGCAGTAGGCCTTGACAACATCTCTACTGAGCAATAAAAAAAATCTGGCCAGTGCAAAGGAATGGGGTCTGAGTCTACAAGGTGCATGCCTTATTCCCACAGGTTCCCAAAGATTGGAGGAAAGAACATGTTATGGACACTCCTAAAGAATGGGAAGGATCCATCCAATCCCAAGACCTATATCACTCCTTAGCCATACCTACAGCTCGTTGAACGCCTCCTGCTCAATAGTATCGCACCTGTGATAGACGAACACCTCATACCAGAAGGAGCGGTTTCGACCAGGCAACACCAACAGCCAAGTACGCAACCTAACTCAACAATTGAGGATGTTGGGTTCGAGAAGGGTATGGTAACAGGAGCGGTGTTGTCGACCTCTCAGCAGCAGACGACATGTTAATCACAGATGCGACTCCTAAGATCCTGGAAGGTACCAGGACAATCCGCTTGACTGAGCTATCGTGGATTGCGGGACTAACAGGATGTTATTGTTCACCTAGGAGCGAAGAAGAGCCGATGGCGTAGGATCAAGAATGGTCTACCACAAGGGGAGTGTGCTGCACCTCTCCTGTTAAAATAATACCAACGACCAACCTAGGAGTGGAGGAACCTGTCGTTTTATTATGCAGACGATCTTGGAATCGCGCACAAGATGCCGACGTCACGTGTTGAAGGAGGACTCTCCAAAGCTTTGGAGAAACTCACTCCTTATTATGAGGAAAACCAACTACGTACAAATCCATCTAAGGACAAGGGTGTTTTCCATTATACGCAACCGTGAAGCCTAAACGTCCAGCTTAAAGTTACCTGGTCTGGAATACCCTGAGCAACGGTGATAACCCTGTCAACCTAGGAGTCACCTTGGGACCGCACTCTCTCTTATAAGACCACATTGAGAAGACGAAGAGTAAAGTATGACCACGCAATAACATCTTGAACAACCAACTGGCACCAGATGGGGTGCTCGCCCACTTACCCTAAGATCGACGGCACTTGGCCCTGTGGAACTCATGTGCAGAGTATGCCGCCTGTATGGAAAGATAAACCCATGCCAAGAAGCTGGATCAGCGTTAAATGCCTTTCCTGAGGCTTATCACCGGATGCCTCCGTAAAACCCACCAACGGAAACTTGTACATCCTAGCAGGAATTCTTCACCAGACATCCGTCGTAGCGTGCGAGCATGCAAGAGCGTAGCTGGCCCAGTATCTAATGTGAAACATCCTATGTCGGACAAGATACTGCTTGCCAACTGCCTAAATCTAGAGAGAGTTCTTAAGCAAAGTCCAACCTCTTGAAAAAGTCTCTAAGGAGGTCAAGAGAAGTCGCCTTTGTGGAAAAGAAAGACTTGCTACCAAGTAACAATCTATCGGTATTGAACCCTGGGGAGCATCTACCACCTGGAGCGGACTCCTCAGGGGCTGAATGCGATGCCTCAATAGATGAGAACCAGAAGGGCCGATCTAAGGTTTCCTTGCAGAAGTGGGGATATCTGGAAGAGATCCGGAAGAACCTGTGGTTGTGGAACAGCACCACAACAATGGAACATCTCATTGTCTGCCCACTGCTGGAGCAACATGCACAAACAAGGGACCTTGCGGAATCAGTGAAGCAGCCAGACGCAGTAACCATCTCTGGCTGGATCATTGAGAACCACAGTGTTTGGACCCGAAGAAGAAGAAGAATTATTAAATGCAAACTAACCAAAACTTTTTGCTACTAATCCTTCATGGAACAATATTCCTACAACTTTGTCATGGCTTCTTGACCTCATCCATTGAAGAAATATTAAAAACTCATTTAGTCTTAGGCAAATTAAAGTGACTTTGTGCTTGTTTATGCATTTTCATATTTTAATGTAATAATGTACTTCTTAATCATTTTTGGTACAATCTATTTATATACGATTGACTATATAAAGCTCCGTATTATTATATTTGTTTAGTATTATTATTTATATGCCTGTTATGTGTAATTGTGTTATTTATCATTATTATTATCATTAATTTGTATTATTGTTATTATTACTATGTTTAATTGCGACTTAAGGCAAACAAATGATTCAAATTGCTTTGTTATGCATAGACTTTGACGTTATGCGAAATTTGGATTCCCCCCACCTTATTGTTGTTTTATATTATGTGCCTTTTCGTCAAACGAATAACAAAGGGTATGACTATCAATTTATGCAAATATATTTAAATAATAATGCAAACTCGTTAAAAACTCATGCACATGTAATCTTTCCCATTAATCATTACCCAAGGTTATTATTATTATATATTAAATGCTAAATACCAGGAATCTTAAATCAGAGTAAACTATAAATTTATTCCCATAAATTAAAACACTAGTTAACGTATTGTAATCTGATTTGTACTAAACCTGTAAGTTTAAATAATCATGTCCACACAGAGGCTGACTCCAGAGTTAAAGAGACGTGAGGAGATTTCCCTAAAGAAGCGCCCCCAATTTTGTTTCGACCCCGGTTTTTTGCATATTTGGAATGCTTTCCAATGTATTAGATCACACCTGAAGTGAACAAGCCGAAATACCCGTCTTTATGTAAAATATGATGATTAAGTACTTCTGTCGTGCATGACAGAAAGTCAAAGCACGGTGTTCTATGGGGACAATTACGATAGTCAGGCAGTTCAAAACTAGGTTTGCTGTTTTCTTTTTGTACTTGTTTATCTTCCAACATAAACCTGAACGTTCTTGTTAGGTGGTCTATACAATTGATTTTGTGCAATTTGAGAGAAATTTGTATCCTAAAAAAATCTCCTCTGTCACTTTAAGTGACAATCAGGATTTTGACCGTGTGGACACATTCTCAGTATTAAACTTCTGAGTGTTATCAAGCGGGGAGTATAGCGGGGTGGGTTTTATCTCCTAAAAACTTAAGGTTGAAGCACAAATTCCAATAACACTCCAGAGTGCTTTGGAGTGTCACGCCGTGTGGACCACTCTGGGAGATAGTAGTAAGCGGGTTTTTTTCTCCCCCCCCCCCACTTTCATCATACAGAGTCCTTTTGAGAAACGAGGATATCCTATTTTGCGGTATTTATATGGTGCAATCTGACAAATATCTGTGTCTAATAGAAGAGCAAGTTCACACACCCACACAGCAAATGCAGAAACTTGTTCAACAGAGGCAATTACGAATATTTCGGTTAACGTTACAGCAAAAAAAATCAGTGGCTCTCACGCTTAAAGTAAAACGCAAAAAAAGAAACGAGGGTGCTCTCTTACGATATGACAAAAATCCAAAAATACATTAACCCCACCATCCCAGATAAGACATCACATTTACATTGTAATAAAATGGGAATATACGCCACTCCCCACCCCGTACGCCCACGCCAAAGTAACGCAAGCTTTACTACTATTTTAAGGAGACCCATCTTGAGCACCCAACCTTTGCACAGACTATACAAATAACGCTTAACAATGATACGGTACTTAAATAATACTCCGAGTTAATGGGACATGATTAAAGATGAAAGTCTGTTTTCACTGCATAAACATGATGTAGAATGTTATCTAAACACAACATGGACAGCTGTTCTATCTACTATCAAAGCGTCGTACCATATTTAATTTTCGGAAAAATTAACCATGTGTGTATATGCTCGAGGACTAATGCAATATATAATTGTGAATTTTGAGGATCACAGAATGTTCACAAGTGAATATTGAGTTTATAGTAAAAAAAAAAGTATGAATGAAATCAGATTTGGCCTATATTTCAGACCATATTTGGTTATACTAATTGCTTTCAAGACTTGAATGTAAATGCAGTTTTGACTTGCTCGAAGCATAAAGGGCCCATGGCCTGATCGCAATAGCCTCATCCCCAGGACCCCAGATTTTACCGAAAGTGGTCAATATTTGGGGTCGCAGGATGCTACTATTTTCGCATTTAACCCTGTGAAAATCTAGTGCAAAAAGATGTTTATCTAGTTGGATGTTAAGAGTGAAAATGTGCCCCATTTTGCTCAATCAATTTTAAAGGTGCATTTCGTGATTCCGCACCTTCTGTTTTATTCATTGTTCACTAGATATCCTTGAGAAAAGCTTATTCACAACTCTTTAGCTGACCCCGACTTTGCGGTTTTGTATTGTGAGCAAATGCTCGTTTCCCACGGTCCCATAGGCCACTGTGCTGTAATTTCTGTCCGTTTACGGACAGAAAATACAAAATTGTGAATTTCTTACAGACATGACCGAATTTGCACATAAGATTTGGCCCACATGGATTACTAATATTAACGGTTCAGATGATATGAAAATCTTAACTTTTTTTAGGAAAGTCGGGGGGACGAGGCTGTGGATCACGAAATGCATCTTTAAGTTTACAGAGTACTCTATGAGGATTACAAAATCACGTTTTTAGCGCTCACAAAAAAAGTGGATTAAAACATTGGTGCAAAACTTTACATGTGGGTTTTTTGGGTCAAGGTAATTCAATCAAGATGAAAACTTCATATAATTAAATCAGGCCATTCCCTTCAACTTATAATGTGATGCATGGGCTACTTAGAAATTGGCTGCAGAGGATATGAAAATTCAGGCAGGATATCGGTGGTGCACCGACCATGGGGGAAGGGGAAAAGCACAGGGGATGGGGGAAGTTGCTCCCCGGCTTGAAATATTGGGATGCAATGGAATAAAATTTGCGATTTATTATTTTTTATGATTTTTTTAGGAATTGTGTCCAACTTTGGCCTAAATTTGGGTCAAAGAAATGAACGGGCTAATTTTCACACACTCCATGGCATTTGGTCCCGTTTACCACTTGGAGTAGACCACCTGGAAAATTTGAGAATTTTGCTCCCCCGATTCGATCATGCCTTGGTACACTGCTGTGTGATGTTCAAATAACGGGAGGGGCATAACAAGGTGGGCATCATTGCCGAGGTAGACTGGAATTTAAACCAATCAGGAAATACTCATTGGTCACAATGGAACGTATGTGATTTTGTTTTTATCCAATTAGCAACATGGTAAGAATGGTGGATAGTGCTGGAGAAGGCTAGAGCCAAAATATTTGGGAGCTGCATTTCAACTAAGTTATTGAAATGAATGTATGTTGTAATTAGCCAATAGGAAATGCTGCATGAAGGCAGGTAGTAATCAGGGGTTAAAGGCTGTCTCAGCAAATTGCCAGAGGGCGCACTCAATTTTCAAACAAATCATGTTAGTTTGCATAATTCATAAGCGTTGTCCATAACTCATCACTGTGTGGGATAACCAAGCTCTCAAATCAAAGTTCTTCATAGAGAAAATCACAATTTGTTATACACGACATCCTATTCCACTGTTATACTGTGCATAAATGGTGACTGCATGAAAATGAAATATCTGATTCATCTCAACTTTGACTTGGGCCATTTTAGGCAAAAACGCTCCTAGTTCTAGTCTACTATTTTTAATTAATACTCAAAAAGTGTATTTCAAAATCTCTGAGTCAGCCTTTAAGTGGAGGCCAGTGGAACCAGCAATGGATGTGAACATGTTGAAAACAAAGACATCATCCCAGACTCCTTCTAAAAAATATACCCCCTTGACACAGGAGGGGGTAAAATACCCCTTGACACAGGAGGGGGTAAAAGGAATCTTGGGTATTGGGAATCTACAAACATACAGAGGGCCCAATGCAATCCATATAAACAAATTACCTTTTATGAGGAATATTTCGGACATTTATACCAATTCCTCTTGCAGTTTGTGCACATTTCCTTGAAAATGGAGCATACATGTCAAAGATACCTCCCTATAAATGTCAGACTTGAATTTGTATGCACCCTGGGCCCAGGCCACACCGTCACGACGCCCCCACAAAATACCCTGAAGAAAACTGATGGACATATTTCTCACCGTCTCGACACCCAAAAGAAAATACCCACATAACCAAGAAATTTTCTGTTATTATACTATACACTATAGCAGTGTGACGGGAATGGAAGCGTACCGAATATCGGAATCCACCCTTGACAGTCTTAAATTTGTTTGTATTAGGTAATATTTCATACAGAGTTAAAAAACAGAGTGTGCCTTTAAGCTTTCGACTTGTTGTTATGAGCATGCGCAGTCGGATCGAGGAGAGTGTGGCCAGCAAAAGTTCGCCGTGTTACGAGTTTGCCAAATTTGTAAAAAGAGGGACATAACACTATTTTGACCAGTTTCGCCTGATATTTAGCTGTATTGACTTACCGGTGTAGTGTTTGTAGAAAGAAAGGGTGAGGTCATTTTGTAAACGTTATTAGGGCAATCGTGCCATCTTTTTAATTGTGATTTTATGTGAAATATTAGGCCCTATGAGACACCATGCACGAGTTGTTGTTTTTCACTGTGCAAAATGTATAGGTGAGAGTAATGTCATTTGGCCTTCATGAACTGTCGTCAAAATTCACTTTTGCTCTCGATGATGTTTTTTCAGAAATTGATAGTTTATGTATTAGAGATTAGCGGTCATTTTGAATAGGAGCGGCAATGTTGCGTTGCTGAAAAATTGGCTAGTTAGAAGCGTGCAAATTTGCGAGAATGAATTTTCTTTTTTGTTTTCATAGGATATTCCTAACTGCGGGTGGCTGATCATGGTGATAGCCTGCGTGGATCGCAAAATAGGTTAGGCCGAATGTGGAGCGCGATGTCCTGCGTTATTTGCATATTCATGGCGCGATGTCGTATTGCCAATGTAATGATTGATGTCATAGTATGGTAACGGCGCATGCGCTTAGTCTAAAATACAGTAGATTGCGTTGATATTGGTGGTTTGTTTGTATTTTGCTCAAAGGAAATGTAAGCCACTCAATTCGGCAATGCATTGCGGTGGTTTTTAAATAAATAAATGATAAAAGATAATTATAAAATTAGTTTGTCCTCATAAAGAAAATATAATAATAATAGTTCAAATTTAATTTGGTTTGGTTGAGTATGTCCTTCGTGGTTGGATAATAAATAAACTTAGAAAAGATTAATATTAAATAAAGATGGTGGAGCCGATTTTGGGTTTCTCTACTGGCCTACATGTGTAAATGTTAAAAGTTGTATATTCATGAAGGGAAAGGGGGGGGCGGGGTGAAGGGGGGCTACATAGCATCAGTGGCAACAGGACACAGCGGGCAGGACACCCGCAGCACGGGGCAGACACCCGAGCCAGGCGAGCACTACAGACACCTAGTATCACACATTCACCTACACCACACCGATTTATTTATCCACACATACACCCATTACACACATTCACCCATCCACAAGTTACTTTTACACCACCTATTATTCATCACACCATCCACACTCACCAACGTATCAGTCATCACTCTGATAATGGGCTTAAATGATCAGCTAATTGAAGCCTAGTGTAAATATAAATGATAATGGCAAACCATTGTAAGCTGGACCTTGTAGGCCTTGTATAAATTGTATCATGTTACATTGTGTAGGCCTGGTAATGTGACTCAAAGAGCATTGATCAGCTCGGGAAACCCCCAAAACGGGATTTTAAGCGCGTCTCGTTCGGGACTCTATAAAAGCCCATTTGGGCTTATAAAGAGTACTGCGCAAGCGCAGATGGACTAATTTTGAGGTACTTTACACACTGGCCATCGCCATGTTGGTAGAGGTCACACAACCTAGTCGTTTTTGCAGCCGTTTTTAAATATATGATTAATAAAGCCGAAATGAATTCAATTAAAGTTGGAAGAATAACTGTCTGGAAATAAAGACTATGAATCGGTTTAGCTTGATGCTGAGGTGCTAGGTATCACAATCGCCCCCTGCTGCCACAACACTATAGAGGAGGGTAGGCCTACATGTAACCCCGACCAAGCCTGTATGTACATGAGAAAGTCTCGCCCAGATCTGATATAAACAAAAACGATGCGTGTACATTGTATAAATACAAGATGTAATTATCATAAGGGATATGTGGATTACCTGACTGCAAAGAAACTCAGAGAAAGCAGAGCTTTACACGATTTAACATGTTTCTCACGGGACGTTATTTTCTACGCGGCCTGCAGCTTTGTAGTGGGCCGGTATCGCGGTACATAACAAGGTTGTGCCTGTGGAATCATGCTACATATCCACCTGTTGGTTCTACATGTATATTGTCTACGTGGAACGTGTAGCGGTAAGTAATGTCTTACACGGTTTGATACTGTGTATAACTTGCAGGGTTCATCGTACGTGTGAGTGGTTTGCTCTGTGGTAATACTGGAATCGGAGGACTTACTAGCGCATATACTTGGCTCAATATGCACAAACGTACACACGGATTAACCAATTACTATCATGTGTTTGAGGGTTGAACTTTTCGGTGGTGATACCGCAGCTCCGCCGCAGCCTGTTATGTATACGAGTGTGCAATGCCAGTTATCATAGTTATGGCGATAGACCTATGCGCTTTATGATCGTACATGCAACTCAACTCAGTGGCAACTCAACTCAACTGAATAACATCTTCAGTTTGAAAATCATAAGATTAAATAATACACATTTTAGAACCTCGTTAAGAAATGGCACAGCTGATCGGTTCAATGTTCTACAGAAAAGTATTCTTTAACAGGAATGAGTGGCTATACACCTGTTTGATCGCATAGATTTTTATTTTAAAATTTAAAACTAACACTTTCATATTCTCAATTTTGGTCAAAATGACGGCTAAAATGACAATCGACTACTAATATCAAACTGTGCATTGCGTACGTGCTGACAACTTCCACATCCAGTTGGTTGATAATCGATCAATTAATGATTTCATGCGACTGGTATGGAGACTGATACTTGTAGGATTTAATTCCTAAAATACGATTATTAATTGTTTGAGGACATTCATCACATTTTTCATCATTAGGAATGATGCACAATTATACACTAGCAAATAATCTTTGGTGAAAACCAGGCCCAACTAAGAAAGTCCAGACCCTTCGTAATTTAACCGTGAAAAGACGATGCCTGTCCAATCACGTAGCGAGTATTTCACCCCTTGTAGGTTCTTGACGCCCAATCGGGCTTTTCTACAATCCCGATCGGGCCGTATTTATAATCCCGTTTGGAAGGTTTGCTGAGCTGTTGATGGTTATTAGTGACTTGATATTGTATGATACATGAACAGATGTGAATAATAGGGTTAAAAATGGACCCATGCAGGCATGATAAATGTTGAGATATGGTTAAAAAAAACAAAAAAACTAAAAAATCCCAAAATTTAATTTGAATATTGTATGCCAAAACAAGATGTCGTTGGTAATTGTTGTTTTGGGATAAAAGGTACTTCCCATAGGTTTGGTTCGAAATTAAAAGATCAAGAGTTGCAGGTTATTCATATTTCCCGTTTCTTTGGAATAAAATACTTCAACTTGTGTTTTGGAATAAATGCTTCCATTTTTATGATTGCAACATTTCTGTTCATTTGGATAATACTTCCCCTATTATGGCAAATTTGATAATAGATTGCATGACTGCAGATAAACATACAAAGATGGTGCATGGTGCTAATAATTACGTGCAAGATGTCATGTAAATTACATGTGTACCAAGTGTCCGATGATGCTTTCAAATATTGGGATAATATCAGTGAAATCCTCTGATACGGGGGGGATATATGTGTGTATGTCCTATGCTATTATGACACTTGCTAGCATTGCAACCACTGTTTAATGAGTCATTTGTAATTAGGCAAGTAACACTCCAAAATCGCGTTTCACACTCGTGTTTATCATTTATTACCTGTGCCTTGGGAATTGCATGGGGACCCACACATAATCTAAGCTGTAGCCTATTTGGAGTAGGTGACTTGAAGGGAGTAGTGGGTGCGGAAAATTCCCACTGGAAGGAATAAGGTGGAAAGTAGATACCTTGGAAGGAGTAGTGGGTGCGGAAAATTTCCACTGGAAGGAAGGACTGTAAAATGGACTTCTGTGACAATAGGTACAGCTAATCCAAATCTGACTAATTGTCAACCCAAGTGGTTTTTTGTCGAGCTGAAGTGATTAATGGTGGAAATGTTTAAATTTGAGGGTATTGAGTATGTGGAATGGTTATGTGATGTTCTCATTGAATTTGTTTGTCGCTCGCGTGTTGGTATTACATAAACCACAAGTGCTGGAGTGTTTAAACAATTAAGGTTCTTAAATGTTTGTATGATTATAAATATTCAATGTAGGAACTAGGGTGTCCATAGCAGTCAATTTACACTGGGAAGGAGGTGTTAGTTGGGGAGAAACTAATAAGAAGGTGGTAAAGAGTAGGGAGTTAGTGTGAGATGTCTAAAGGTTGAGGGTTGGAGTGATGAATAGAGAGTGTTATTGGTGTTGAAATTGTGTATTGACTGGTTGGAATTCTCTGGGGTCCTGCACGCGTCCAAGCCCCTAGTTAATGTTATAAGGCATAGCCTTGGATTGTGGTTGGCCATGCTAACACTGTTCTTTTCCTTTCACACTTTTTTATGGTTCCAATGTTTCTGTCAGTTTGCTGTTTTGGATATTGCTATTGTGAGCTGTTCTGATACTACATACTCGGATTTGTTGGCGATCTGAATTCTACATGAGATATGACTACATCATCGAATGAAGTGACTACATACCCAATATTGTAATTTTGATGTAGGGTCCAGCAAAGATTTTGTATAAAAGGTGCTTAATAAATTGAGTGAATGAGATAAATTGTGATTTCGCAATTTAAGTTGTGAATATTCCTATGTCCAAGTTCATTGGTTGGGTTCCGGCCCCAACATACCCACAGTTAACCAGTGTTCTACCCTGCCCTCGGCTCCCGTTACAAGCAGAGTGAGCATTGTTCCGTGTTTGTGATCTCACAAACATGTGATTGCCAAAATTGTGGGTTTTTAGAGATTCTTGGTACAGATGATGAATTTTCAAACTTGGAATTGGGGCACTTTAACACTTACAAAAGCCTCAGTGTGTAACCAGAGGGGGTGGGGTGGGGGCATTTAACCATGGTTGTGGTTGCCCATGGACATGAGCATGTTTTGACCATGATCATCCATAGGTTTAACCATGGTTAACCATAGGTTTGCTGTGGTGGCGCCATTTCTCAAACCTATTGTTGCCATGGTCAAGCACAGTTGGCCATGGCAAGCAACAGTTCTACATGGCTACATGTGGAACCATGCTAGCATATTTACATATCTCTCCTGGGAAACGAGGCACAGCCGAGTTTGTTATTACGCGAAAATAAGGCTGTCTCCCTGTCGCCCAGGTAAATGACACGATAGATACATGGCAAAGCTAAAAACAATACCTTTCTTCTCATTCTTTACACTTTTATTCAAATAACATCTATATTGGTAACATATTTTCTGAAATTGGTGATAGGTTTACTCAACGGATTACCCCGGCTTTTAAATTGATCAGTCCCGTTGTTACTTGCGCCTTGGATTGGCCCGGCAGTGCGGACGCGTCAGCCATCTGACGCTAGCGCTGTCACCATGTGATATCGTCTAATATCACCCGCTAAGAAACCGATGAATTACATAAACATCCTCAAGTGTTTAAGAATTTATCCTTACCACAGAGCATATGAAGAACTAGTGCATTCATATATCAATACACACTAATGAAACTATTTTTTATTTGGCGATCCATTTTTAGATATCGCAAAGTGATTATGATTTCTCCCAACCATTGGCATTTAGTATTTGTATTATAAAAGAAGCATTATTTAAGAGCAGTACTTGTCATCATCATCATCATCAGTCGAACTGCGCGCCAGCGATCGCAATTTTCTTCCAGTCACTTCTGTTTTGGGTAAAAGTTACTCTCCCATAGGTTTTGGTTCAAATCAAAGATCAAGAGTTGCCGTTATTCATATTTCCCGTTTCTTTGGAATAATTACTTCCACTTCCGTTCTTTTGGAATAAATGCTTCCATTTTATGATTGCAAATTTCTGTTCATTTTGGAAAAATACTAGCTTCCCCTATTATGGCAAATTTGATATGATTGCATTGCCCTGAAGATAAACATAAAGATGGTGCATGGTGCTATACTTACGTGCAAGATTCAGGTAATTACTGTGTACCAAGTGTCCGATGATGCTTGTCAAACTTTGGATATCTATCATGACCTCCTCTGTATACGGGTGGGGATTATTGTTGTGTATTGTCCTAGGCTATTATACACTTGCTAGCATGCCACCACTGGTTTTTTAATAAATGAGTCCTTGTCATTAGCAAGTAACACTACACTCAACCAAAATCGCGTTTCACACTCGTTTTAATATCATTATTACCTGGTTGCCTTTGGAATTGCATGGATGGACCCACACATAATCTAAGCTGTAGCCTATTTGGAGTAGGTGACTGAAGGGAATATTGGGTGCGGGACATTCCCACTGAAGGAATAAGGTGGAAAGTAGATACCTTGGAAGGAGTAGTGGGTGCGGAAAATTCCAACTGGCAGTAAGGACTGTAAAATGGACTTCTGTGACAATAGGTACAGCTAATCCAAATCTGACTAATTGTCAACCCAAGTGGTTTTTTGTCGAGCTGAAGTGATTAATGGTGGAAATGTTTAAATTTGAGGGTATTGAGTATGTGGAATGGTTATGTGATGTTCTCATTGAATTTGTTTGTCGCTCGCGTGTTGGTATTACATAAACCACAAGTGCTGGAGTGTTTAAACAATTAAGGTTCTTAAATGTTTGTATGATTATAAATATTCAATGTAGGAACTAGGGTGTCCATAGCAGTCAATTTACACTGGGAAGGAGGTGTTAGTTGGGGAGAAACTAATAAGAAGGTGGTAAAGAGTAGGGAGTTAGTGTGAGATGTCTAAAGGTTGAGGGTTGGAGTGATGAATAGAGAGTGTTATTGGTGTTGAAATTGTGTATTGACTGGTTGGAATTCTCTGGGGTCCTGCACGCGTCCAAGCCCCTAGTTAATGTTATAAGGCATAGCCTTGGATTGTGGTTGGCCATGCTAACACTGTTCTTTTCCTTTCACACTTTTTTATGGTTCCAATGTTTCTGTCAGTTTGCTGTTTTGGATATTGCTATTGTGAGCTGTTCTGATACTACATACTCGGATTTGTTGGCGATCTGAATTCTACATGAGATATGACTACATCATCGAATGAAGTGACTACATACCCAATATTGTAATTTTGATGTAGGGTCCAGCAAAGATTTTGTATAAAAGGTGCTTAATAAATTGAGTGAATGAGATAAATTGTGATTTCGCAATTTAAGTTGTGAATATTCCTATGTCCAAGTTCATTGGTTGGGTTCCGGCCCCAACATACCCACAGTTAACCAGTGTTCTACCCTGCCCTCGGCTCCCGTTACAAGCAGAGTGAGCATTGTTCCGTGTTTGTGATCTCACAAACATGTGATTGCCAAAATTGTGGGTTTTTAGAGATTCTTGGTACAGATGATGAATTTTCAAACTTGGAATTGGGGCACTTTAACACTTACAAAAGCCTCAGTGTGTAACCAGAGGGGGTGGGGTGGGGGCATTTAACCATGGTTGTGGTTGCCCATGGACATGAGCATGTTTTGACCATGATCATCCATAGGTTTAACCATGGTTAACCATAGGTTTGCTGTGGTGGCGCCATTTCTCAAACCTATTGTTGCCATGGTCAAGCACAGTTGGCCATGGCAAGCAACAGTTCTACATGGCTACATGTGGAACCATGCTAGCATATTTACATATCTCTCCTGGGAAACGAGGCACAGCCGAGTTTGTTATTACGCGAAAATAAGGCTGTCTCCCTGTCGCCCAGGTAAATGACACGATAGATACATGGCAAAGCTAAAAACAATACCTTTCTTCTCATTCTTTACACTTTTATTCAAATAACATCTATATTGGTAACATATTTTCTGAAATTGGTGATAGGTTTACTCAACGGATTACCCCGGCTTTTAAATTGATCAGTCCCGTTGTTACTTGCGCCTTGGATTGGCCCGGCAGTGCGGACGCGTCAGCCATCTGACGCTAGCGCTGTCACCATGTGATATCGTCTAATATCACCCGCTAAGAAACCGATGAATTACATAAACATCCTCAAGTGTTTAAGAATTTATCCTTACCACAGAGCATATGAAGAACTAGTGCATTCATATATCAATACACACTAATGAAACTATTTTTTATTTGGCGATCCATTTTTAGATATCGCAAAGTGATTATGATTTCTCCCAACCATTGGCATTTAGTATTTGTATTATAAAAGAAGCATTATTTAAGAGCAGTACTTGTCATCATCATCATCATCAGTCGAACTGCGCGCCAGCGATCGCAATTTTCTTCCAGTCACTTCTGTTTTGGGCAAGTTGGAGATCTCCTTTGGTTGCCACATGTTGTTTTTGTGTTCCTCGCCAAGAGTAGCTTTTGGATTAGGAGAGATATATGTTCTCTGTCGGTCTGGCTTCCTCTTGCCATGTGTTGGTGTGTAGAAACCATATAACCTAGCTCTCCCTCTGGAAATCCTTAGAATATAACCACGAAAAGTAAGCTGTCTCATTCTTACTCGGTTTATCAGAGACTCCGTACCTGTAGCATCATAGATTTTGGCATTTGGGACAGACTCAATGTCGGCTTGACGGTCACATGATCCTTTAGCAACATGTTGTGCTGAAAGAATTGACCTTACTCTCCAAATTGTGTCAGCACCCAGTTTCGCAGCCATATTACAAAAATACGTCACACATTGTGTTGAAGGCGTACTTTTCATTCGATTGTATCTTTGGACTTCTCCATATGCTCTCCACCTCCAAATGCTGCCCAGGCAAGTGGGGCTTTTCGTCTGTTAAGGTCTTTAGAACTGGACGCCATCATACAACAAGATATTTTGAAGTCGGAGACTGTTGATGCACTCGCCATAAACTTAGCAGTGGAAGTGGGTTGAAGTTGGTAGTCATGTACTCAGTCTTGTCACACTGATGATAGGCCCAATTCTTCAGCTGCAGTTGCTGTTCTTGATAACTGTGCCTTAGCTCTAGGGATTGAAGCCTCCATCGGCGATATCGTCCAGCGAAATCTAGTCGTTTAAAAGACTATTGGCTGGATACCTCCTGGACTGAAGTGGATGTGTCATCAACCGGGATCGGTATCTTTATTTGCCTTTTGCAGCAAGTCCGTCATCAGCAAGTAGTCTGCTGCCTTTTGCAGCAATAGTCTATCAGCACAATTAAAATAAAAGGGAGCTAATACATCTCCCTGCATAGTTGTAGAGCTAATTGCAGAGCAGTAATGTACCAAGGTCCTTCTCCGCATGGCTTGGCCATAATCTGTTTTGTAAGCAACAGCAAGCCCCTAGTCCTCCCATGGCTCAGCGCAGACATGTTGAACCCTCATATCAATATCCACCCCCTATGGAAATTTTCAAGCACTCTCACTTAATTTGAAATCTAACATAATAAACAAAACTGATGGTTTGCACACCAGTTCAAAATTATCTACCCTCACTGATCATGTATCATTGTTGTTCTGTTGTTTTTGGGTTTGTTTGTCTTATAAACGTCTATTAATCCATTAACTCTTTCTGAATGATCCACATGTCCACGTTCATTCTTAATCAATGAAAAGTTAAAGGTCCCTGCCCATTCTTAGTAAAGCTCCTCCCCAGGACCCTCAAATTTCACAACCAAAAGTTGTCACAATATTGGTATCTGAAGAAGTTTTACTATTTTTTCTTGTTTGAGGAGACTTACTATTACTATTTTTCTCATTTGCCTTTTGGAAATTGTTGGGCTAAACATGTTTGATTTGGACATCATGAGTGAAGGAGTGGCTCATTGGGGTCAAATCACTACTTAATAATTTTTGGTTTTTTTTTTTTTTTTTTTTAAGGGGGATGGCCCGCTTTTAAGATATGGAGTGTTCATCTTGAGTAGATTGGCCTCACCCAAAAACCCCCACCTGTAAAGTTTCGCGCCGAAGTTCAATGCGTTTTCATGTGGAGAGAGAAAAACGTGATTTCGTAAGCCCATATAGTACTGTGTAAATTAATAGTGGTCGACCAAATAGGGTACATTTTCGCTCAATTACTTCCAAACCCACTCCTTTGGCCCTAAGATTTCACAGGGTAATGAGAACATTAGCTTTCTCTGATACCAAAAGTGTGGACCACTCCGTAAAATAAATCTGGGCTTCTGGGGAACAGGCTATTAGCGATCGGGCCAGGGACCTTTAAAAATTGCTTTTTTAGCTCTCATATCAAAATGATGAATATGATGTGAAACTTGCAGATGGGTATTGGAGTAAAATTCATTCAATGAAAAAGTATGGAATTAAACTGGGGCCATTCCCTTTAACCATGGTGAAATTGACAGTCATTAACAATGTGTGCAACCCTTTAGGACTTGGACTGAAAATTTTGACATTTTGCATGTAATGCTATTCATATTGTCTTTTATAACAACTACTCATACCCGAATTTTCTCTTTGCTTTTCTCTGTAGACTAAAGCTCTCAAGGTCACACCTGAAAAACACAAGCTATAACTTTCACTTGACAAATTTCCTTCCACATATCACTGCGTAGTATAATACGGCATGTCAATACGATGCCTCAAATGATTCTACCAGTTTTTACATCTTCTGCAATTGATTAAACTTTTAGTCTTTATAAAATTAATTGCGGTAAATTTAATAAGCGCCTGCATTGGAAATGTTTGACAAATTGTAGAAGTTTCAGTCCCTGGGGTCAGACAGTAGCAAAGTTAGGCTAACACTTGCTTCAATGTTATATTAAACAAGTTCACATGGCCAATTCCAGATAATGGTTTGGGCCTGGTGCGGCTCTGCGTGCCAAAATTGCAATTATGCATAGTATACTTTATTGAAAACAGAGTAAAGTTTTGTAACCCTCCCCCCTCCCCCCTCCCTGGCGTGCCCCACCAACCCCCCTACCATAACCCCACCCCCGAAGTGGGTAGGGATTAACCTAACTGACAGTTGCATATAAAACTCCTTCCCAAATAAGCTTTTCACCCATGATAGATTCTGTATAAAGTATAACACATAAGTCAGTGTTTTTGAGATGGCTTCCCAAAGAACTGCAGTCATTTGGGAATGGCCATCTTGAAAAATGACTGTCCTACGACTTAGGTGTTTGTACTCATTTGAATGCATTTTGTCATGCTGATTCCAAATGGAATGAAAGTATAATTTTTTTTGCTAAATTGGAACACATTTTGTAAATTACAAAAACATATGTGGCTCACATACACAATTACCCTACACCATCAAGATCCTACTCAACGGTTGTAACCCAACTTAGCTACCCCATGTGATGCTTAGCTCTACTCCAGGGTACCCCCTTGATGCATTATTGTGCAGTACCGACAACTAAGTAACTCTTGCAAAGTCACAAGCCACGGGTGGATAGCATCTATACTAGCATTATCCATCCTATATACACGCCATTTCTTCAGTAAAGTTACCACACTCTACTACCGGAGTAGACATGGAATACCTACCCACTAGAAGTACACTTGCCGGCCAGGATTCCGTGTATTTTTTGGGCCGCGTACCTGGTAGTGTACACACAGCGGCTGTCTTCACTGTCGTGGAGTAGCTCCGTGTTTACAAAACAAACAAAACACACCGCTCTCAGCGCGCGCGGTATTTCTCATGCCAATTTTATTTTTTTGATATTTTTTTTTGGCATATATTTTTGCATTTTTTTATTTACATGCGTAAGATGGGGGTTTTTGATGATGCCCGAGTTTGAATTTCGTAATGTTTTTCCTAAAAAAACGGTCACAAAGACGCTAAACGAGCCCGCAATTGTATAGCGCCCACTATTTCATGAAATTTTCACCACTCTCAAAATGGCGTCGTTGTAACTGCGGGGTAGCTATGTATTAGCTGCGTGTCTACTCCTGTACTGTCTACTCAACATCCCCCCCTTCTCTCCACCTAGTGGGCAACTACATGGTAGCCATTGGGGTAGGTAAATCAGAGTAGCCACATTACTGTATAACTAATAAACTGTGTACTAGTAACCTATCTTGCAGCTAAGGCTTAAACCGCCTTGCATTAGCCCAGTGTGTACTGTGCAGTAGCTTCCACGGTAGACATGGTGTAACTTCCGTATATGCTATAATACCACTGAGTACGAATCCGGCCGTGTAGTGTAACTCTGCAGTTTCCTGCTAGGACTGACAGGTCCCATGTAGCCACCAATAGTGGAGTACCTCTGCAAAGCGTACTACTTCAAAGGTACTCCCCTACTGGCTGCCTCGTAGGCATCAACTTTGGACCATAGAGGGCTTCAAACATTCCATTGTTGTTTACAACTTTTGTGATCATTTTCAAGCTTAATAACACTGTAAATTTGAGTTTAGCATACCCATAAAACCCCTATATTGACATTTTGTGTAAAAACAATACCAAAGGTTAAATATGATAAAATTACTAAAATAATCACACAGCTCAAAGCTCAGCGGCAGAGTACCCCCGCAACAGACTCCCGCATGGCACTGTGGATAAGCTACTTCGTGTGGTACCCCTAGGTGGATGATTACCCCCACTTTTGTGGCCGGCGATGTGGTACCTATGCGGGTGGGTGCAACCGTGGCGACTTAAAGGTGCACGGAGATTTCCGTCATCCCAGTTTTCTGTGATATGTAGTGATTTCAATATGATCAGACACTAAGATCCCTATCCCTAGATGAATTTCGTATTTGCCCTATACGGATTAGATCAAATTCACATGTTTTGTACCAAAGAAACAGTTCTCAGCTTAATAATCCTTTCAGAATGGGATATTTTGATAAAAGCTTCACATCAGTGCAAAAATCGATTTACAACACATTTTTAAGGGTCCCCTTTTATTTGAAATCTCTCGTCACGTTGCACCTTTAACAGCTACTACTTCAAATTACTTCCCCATAAGAATTGGTTTGCGTAGAGAGTTCATAACTTCCATGTAACTCTCAAGTCCCCCTTATTGTTTCCTCTCTATACTTAAACCTTAAATTCTCCAAAGTCATGAGGCCTATCTTTGAAGATGTTTCAATATTCTTGACCTAAATTTTTGGTACTACCTATATACTCAACAGCCTGACCATGATAGGTACTCTGAAGGGCTACAAAATCATTTTTTTAGCTCCACATGAAAACAGATTGAAATATTGGTGTGAAACTTCACAAAGATAGGGGTTGTTGGGTGAAGGCCATCTATCAAGTTTAAACTTGATACAAATAAATCAGACCCCGCCCCCCTTTAACAGCAGTTATTGTTACTCTAAAAAGAGACACACGATGTTTTACTCTGGTTTAGGCCATCAATCTAACCGCCAGTTGTCCTATTTACTAAATCTGTTTCATGCATATACAGGCAATTATTTCTTCCGTGTAACCGACACAAATGTGGGAATAATACTACTACTTCCGCAACATGAACTTCCCCTGTTTAAGGCATTCTTAATATACAACCGGTAAGTCAATGATTATACAGATACACTTAAAAGTATTATTTATTGATGGGAAAATTTTTTTTTTTCACCACAGTTTTTTTTAAAATAAATTAGTATTGGGTTATATTTAGCAAATTACAAATTTATATTGATAGCAATTCTAGAATATATATGGGGATCATTGGCCTTAAGTTTTTGTGCATGAAGTGGCTAAGAGAATACAATGTACTATATTGGGGGAAAAACGTGGACACTTCAGGGGGAGGGGGTGTCCTCAGTGGAAAAAATAGGTACATGTATGTGGCGCCAATATATTATTTTTGCATTTTTCACCCCTTACTACTACAACATGGGTCGTTTTTTTTTGTTTTTTTTCCACCATCTACTATATAGATGGTCATTTTTTTGGAGGGGGGTCATATAATTGCTACTCTATACAAATGTGTCTCATTTTTTTTATTTTTGGTAAAATCACACATAAAATGGTTGATTTTTCTGATTTTCCGTAAAAAGGTTCCGATGAAAATGGTCTGATAATTATGCCGTCCTTGGTCTGCTCCCCTATTTTTTGTCAATTCACTTAGATTTTCCATGTGATATTCTACAACATGCATTTCTAGGTGATTTCCTTCCCCACACTTTCAAAAGTCAATAAACTCCACATTTTGTAATCGATGAATCTGGAATAGAGATTTTCTGTACTTGATATTTGTGTGGTGTGTGTGCCTTTGATTTTAACACACTGTGCTCTGGAGGAAGAAATTTTCACACCATCGGAAAAAATCACTGTGCAGAATTCTACAGCTGCAGCTATACTCTTTTTTATAGCGGATTAAAGGGCCATGGTCCGATCATAATAAGCCTTGTCCCAGGGACCTAAGATTTTACTGGAAGTGGTCACATTTTGGTTATCAGAAGAAAGCTACTATTTTTCCCATCTACCCTGTGAAATCTATGGCTAAAGGATGGTTTGGCTTGGATGTTATGAGCAGAAATTTGCCGTGCCATTTTGGTTGCTCAATCAGATGGACTTTACCATTTTGTCTAATCCAATTGGTCTAATGTCCATTTGTCTAACTCCAATTGTCTAATACCATTTAGCTAATAACCATTATAGTCTATAGCCCTTTTAGTCTAATATTCATCTGTTAAAACTCATGATGTCGTCTAATATCCACATCGTCTCTACCAATTGTCTACCTAGGCAAAATTGTCAAACCGTGCTAGCATGGTCAACCGTGGTCAACCATGGTCAAATAACATGGCTACTAGACGGGGGGGGGGGGGGGTGGGGGGCCATGGTTGACTTATGGTCAAGCGATGATCAAGCCCTGGTGGCTTGACCATGGTCAACCGAAATGGTTACCGATGGCCCCATGGTAACCATGGTCGACCGTGCTTTAGCATTGCTGCACATGCCAGCCATTGTCTCACCTGACTTGACATGGTTGACCATTGTCACTTCAAGTATACCATGGTCTACCATGTTTATCACCTCATGATCATGGTTGACCATGTCACTTCAGTGCCATTGTGACTGACCATGGTCACTAACCCAGAAACTCACATCTGATCATGGTTGGAACAGGTAGTCCCATGGCTGACATGGTTGACCATGGTCAACTTTCAATAGCCCATGTTGGACCATGGTTGCTACATTAGGAAACTGATATTGTCTGGCCAGGTTTGACATGACACTTAGTGCCTGTAATGTCTGACCATGGTTGACCCATGGTCAATTCAAGAATTGTGGAGGAAAAATGTCAAACTCAAATCATGCGGAGCTTTAGGTTAATTAGGTTAATCAAGACACGGCCTGACGCATGGTTGAACTATGGTCGCGATGATCAGGCCATGGTCGACCGTGCTTTAGCATGACTACACATGGCCAGCCATGGTCATCACCTGCTTGACCACATGGTTGACCATGGTAACTTCAAGTATACCATGGTTCGACCCATGCTTAGCCTGGCTGAGCATTGTCAGCCACAGTCATCAGATTGTGGGCCATGGTTTGAGACCATGTCACTTCAATTTACCATGGTCAATTGACCATGTGTATCACCTCATTTGACCATGGTTGACCATGGTCATTCATTGCAATTGTTTTCACCGCAATGCAGTGATTCCCCAAGATTTTCGGGATTTTTTTTTCACCACTGTGAATCTCTGTGACGTAAGGTCACCATTTTTCTGAGTCCTTTAGTCTTTCTTATGTGTTCATACTGTTTGAATCTTTTTTAACAATTGATCATTATATTTTGCCCCTTGCTTATAGGTTAACAATGGTCAAACATGCAGAGTTTAACCATGGTTCACCATGGTCATATGACCAGGTGACCATGTTTTTTAAAAATGGCACTAACACTGCTGACCATGGTCAAACATTGCATAGTTTTGACCATGGTTGACCATGGTCCACTTTGGATTGTTTTTGCCCATGGTTGACTGTGGCGTGCCATTTTTCATAAACATGGCTACCATGGTTCGACCATGGTCAAACCTCATGGTTGAACCATGGTTTGACCATGTTAACCATGGTTTAAACCATGCTTTTTTCGCATAGTGTAATACCCATTTGGTCTAAATCCATCTGGCTAACATCCAGCTGATCTAATGCCATTTGGTGTCTAATCTCCTTTAGTCCCTATATTCAGCTAGTCTAATATTCATTTGTCTAATACCATTTGTCCTAATGCCCATTTGTCTATATCCATTTGGTCTAATGCCCATCTGGTCTAACAATTATTTGGTCGATAATATTTAAATCAATGTTTAAGATCATATTTTGGGTTTACAACAACCCAAATGGATTTAGACTAATAGGTATTATTAGACCAAGTAGATATTACCACCAGTTGAAACATTAGACCAAACTGGATATTAGACGCAAAGGATATTAGAGACCAAAATCGATATTAGACCAAATGGTATTAGATCCAATGGATATTAGCCTAGATGAAATTAGACGCAAATGGGAATTAGACCAATTGTGTTTTGTATAGTCATTAGACCTACGGTATAGACAAATGGGCATTAGACTAGATGGGGCATTAGACCAAATGGATGTAGACATTCTGGGTATTATATAAATGGATTAGACTAGATGGTTATTACACAAATTTGGTATTAGACAATATGGTTTAGATTAAATGAAGTGAGACCAAAATGCTAATGAGACCAAATGTGGGGTTAGACCAAATGGAAAGAAACTGTACCTATGGGGATTACAACATCACATTTTTTAGCTCCTTTACAATCAACGGGTTGAAATATGGCGTGAAACTTTACAGATTGTGTTTTTGGGGGTGAAGGCCATTCTTCCTAGACAATTAACCAACATAACTGTGTCAAACATAATCAAATTTGAAAATTGGGGCGCTCTTCACAAAATTTGCTGTTAGTAGTGCTTTAACACAAATTGTTAGAAATCAGCTAGATTTTCAGCAGGTTTATGTGGTCCTCTGGATCATTCTGGGAGGAGGGGTCCTGGTCATTGACAAGAAGGATCTCATGCACGACCAAAAAACAACATAAAAAGAGTATTTTTCAAGATTAGCACAAACATGTAGGTAAACAGAACGGGTATCAAAATCCCTGAAATCTGGAAAAAGGGGTGTACTTTTCATACTTGACGCGAGCTTTGTTGAATCAACTAGAATTTTCAACAGGGTTATATGTTGTCCTCTGGATCATTCAGGAGGGGTCACTTGGTCATTGACAAGGGGATATCATGTACGACCAAAAAACACATAAAGGGTATTTTTCAAGATTATGCACAATACAATATGTGATTATCTGGGAAAACCCGCACCTGTCGCAATAGGCAACATTTTTGAAACAATAAAGAATACCTTAAATCTGTTATTTGTACTTTATTTTTTGTCAGATTGTATAATGCAGACTTTTGATATGGGTAATCATAGAAGAAAGAAGTAAAAAGTTATGGACTTTATAATTTTTCAACTTTGCAATGATAGTCAAAACTCAAAATATAATTTTTTGCACATGTGGCGGTTTTCCCAGATCGCATCACATAATAACATGAAAAGGGTATCAAAAACACTCAAATCTGGAAAAAAGGGTGTTACCTTTCATACTTGAACCGGGCTTTTGAAACTTACGTGATAGGAACCCAGTGTTGTAGCATATTTGGCCACGGGGGGGTCCTCAGGGTTTATTTGGGTAGCCCATGTGCTCATTCTTAGAAAGCCATGTACCACTATCCACAATCTTTGTTACGGTAGGCCAATACTGTTAAGGGTAAGGATTTTACCTTGCCCATTGTTTAGTAGGGGTGCCTTTTTAGAACCAATCAATGCTTGTTTAGGGTACTTTTGAAACCCCATGGTTGTGGCATGAGATCCCCGGTCAATGACCATGACCCCCCCCCCCAGGTATGTGATCTCCTTCAATCAGGCTATGAGTTAAATATATTTCCAGACTTTCAATTGTACTGTGAAGCTAAATGTAACAGACAAAAAGAAAAATATACGTTGTTGCCGCATATGTTACAATTGAAGAAACACTGAAGACATCGCATAAAAAGTATTTGGTATTATTGAAAGTTGACTAAAGAAGAATATAGTCTGTGAAAGATCATACTAGGCATTAGTTGAACGACGGCTTACTTAGCATATGTGTTTCTGATAGTACTAGATGTCCAGGCAGATAAGTTCTTATTCTATCATCCGTATGGCCGAATCCAGACGTCACAAATCATTATTACCCATCTGTATTTCCCGAACATCCAGACATACTATAATAGAAAATATTGTATTTTCTCATTATCAAGAAGTAGATTATATTGAAAAAGAAGACTCAAAAAGTAATAATAATTAGATAAATAATAAATGGATAGAATACATTGTTTTTCTAATGAATAAAATAGATAAGGAAGAGTATTTTTTACTAATTAAAGCTAATTGTTGTGATTGTTAAGTTTCAGACACTTTGGGATTGTTTATTCAAAATTGACATCAGCCATATTCACAATGCTATTCTTCATCTATTGTCTTCTTATCCAATCAAAGATTTAATTATTTTTTTAAGGAATGTGACCAATAGCAAAACTTTATCATTAAACGTCATGAAGGTTTTCCTTCCTTTGAGGCTACACTTGTTGCCTGTAACCAGTAATACCTGTCCCAGGGTCCGTTTGTTGATGGGCTAATCCTCACCCCATCGGTGTGAGAGGGTAGCTGGTTAACCTGGTCGAACTAAAAGAAATTTTACCTACAAGAGTGTTCAGCTCTGGAGAGGTAATGGTGGCCATCCAGCAAATTGACATCAATTATGTTTGCTCCACTAATCCTCAATACAGCGCATTGCGTGTGAAGTGACTCCAGCCAACCCTATTTGCGCGAACAACTTGAAACCACCGGAATTTAAAACTAGACTGTACTACAAATAGAAAAATATTGAAACTATTGAAATGAGCTCATCACTAGATGAATGTTTACAGTCAATTCAGCTAATTTAGATCGTTTGAATGCACCTATTTTCGGTTTTGCTAATTATAATTATATTTTATTGTAGTACCCCTTCCATGACTGCAACATAAAGCTTAACTACTAACATACACTGAGCAGTGGCGTAACGGGCCTGCCGGCTCTGAGGGGGCAAATTTCCCAGTCTTTGGAAATTTTCCTCTCAGGGGGGTCAAAAGCCCATTTTTTTTTCTCCCGGTCAGAGGGCTAAAAACCGCTGATTTAGCATGATTTTTGCAATTTTTTTTCCGGCCAAAGTCGTCAGTGGGGCAACCTGCCCCCCCTCCCCCCCCCGCCCCCACCTGTTACGGGGACGCGGTTACGACGCCACTGCAGCTGAGGTATTAATCCACCCCATCACCTGTCAGAATCATGTCTGAAACATGTCTATAGAAACATCATCGACTGTGTATGCCTGGTATGTGAGTTGAGGTGTTAATCCTCCTAGCACCTGTCACAGATCAATATCTTAAACACGTCTATGAAAACACAAAGCAATGCGGTATGCCTGGTATGTGAGTTGCTGAACTATGACTAACACATACAGCTTAGGTATTAATCCACCCAGCATCTGGCGAAGATCAGTAGCTTTAACATGTCTATAGGACAACAACAATAGCAATGGTATTCCTGGTATGTGAAGTTGCTGACTATGACTGCTATTATGGTATGCAGGGTAAATGAGTTAGGTGTTAATTAATCCACCTAGCACTGTCAAATCATTAACTTTAAACCCAATCTATATACACAACAATAGCAATGTATGACTGGTAATGTGAGTTGCTGACCTGTTTAAAATCAGTAACTTTTAAACATGTCCGATAGAAAATACAAAGAATGGTATGATCTAAAAAAGCATGCCAGATGCTATAAACAGACTGCCAGATGCCCAAGGAATGGTGGTAGCAGTGGATGTCACTGCCAATCAAACTAGCAGTTAATCAGTAATAAAAAATAAGATTTTTCGGTAATCAAATTGTAATTATTAGTGAGGTTCATTCCAGTGGGTTTGAATATTTGCTTGAATTCTGTCAAAAGCATGCCTGCCAAATGCAAAATGAATGGTTGGTGGTGTGTGAGAATGTAATTGCCACAAGTCTGTCAGTAAAACCAAAAAAATAAGATGTATTAACGTTTCTTCTGGAATCAATTTTTTTTTTTTTTAAAGTGATTTTAGTAGTAGGGGTTTATTCCAGTTTGTGTTCCAAATAGTTTGCTTTACATGGACAGGGGCTCCCCTTACTGTGATAGGATCTATCCCCTTTAATATAAAGATTAATAAGGCATATCAAAAGTTCTCAAGAATCAAGAACCTCCACTTGGCCAAATCAAAATGGTTTAGATCTAGCCCATGATAAGAAACAAATACATACAACCAAAAAGACAATGAGAAAAAAACAGGCTATACAAAACCATGAATAGTGATCAAAGTAGCAGTGAAACATATCCTGTCTTTGCAAGCATGTCCGATTAACTGGAAGAAAAACATAAGTTGAAAATGAGGAAGAGAATCATCGAACTAGTAGGAACCAACCCTACCGGAGAAATTGCCCTTGATTGAAACTAGGCCTATAATTGGGAGGTTTCATTTTCGTGGCCTGGTATAATAAGATAGTTTAATAGTCACTTTTGGTATAAAACAGAAAGGTTTAACTCCTTGAGGTTGCTACATTCTTACAGGAGCTTACAGCATCTCTGATTGGCTCATTATATGATATAACTGCTGAGTAATCAATCAAAATAGACCATTCTTTACTGAGAGCTCTACTAACCTTATAGATTTCTTACCATTGTATATGATTGGCTAAATACCCAGATACCCACTTTGTATAACCAATAACATAAGTAGTATAGAATATCAGGGGTTTAAAATTATAGTCTTGCCTAATTACTCTATAACATCTCGGAAGATTCAACAGGTGTCAATTTTGAAGTGCTCTTTAAGCCATATCCCAATCAGAGAATATTCCATCAAGTTAAGTGAAGAATAATTAATTCAGGTTTTGTTATAAGTCCTAATCAGTTTCCAGTTGGACCTATGCAATGTTAGGCAATTTGGAAAAAAAAATGACCTCATTTGACCTCTCAGATACCTCGAGCCTCATTATGTCTTTACATCTGCATGACCTTTCCACATAAATAGCAGTAATTAAAGGGGGTTGTTCCGATTTAGTGTATTGTGTTTCTACTTGATATGAGAAGCCTGGCACTTGCACATACAGAACCCCATTCAAGTACTCCGTTGGAACAAACTTGCGGTTTTGATTGTAGATCAATCATGCATGTGTTGGCAAAGCCCTATTCATACTACTGTGCTAATATAAGTGGTTACACTGAAACGACGCGGTTATGTGTTTATATCTTGGGAATGAAATGGATTGCGTAGGCTCAAATTTCAGGGGAATACAATGAAAAAATACGGCCTTCATCTGATATCAAAATCCATACTACTAGTGTTTCGCGGGTAAATCGAGGGGGGTCCCAATACGATCGGAACACGCCCCTTTAAACTAATCTTGGTATTGAGAGGCTCAATCAATTCCAGTGGAAAATTTTAGGTTTTTCAGTATTTTTTTTTTTCAAATTTACCCCATTGATCGCCAGTGACCTTTGATCTCAAGATCCTTGGTATTCCTAAATTTGGTCCAAATTTGGATGTACGAGGTATAAAACTTTTACCTATTGCAGTGCCTACCCAAGCTAGAATGTCCTTACAAACAAAATGACCGTTGTCCCTAAACAAAAATGGATTTAAACATAATATTCCCACTTTTGTTACACAACAATTGCCACTTTAGAGTTGTTTACCACATTATCCCCCACTTTATTTTTCCCCACTTAGCCCAATGATGTTTTGTTGTACTTATTATGAACAAAAGAACTTGATGTGAAATAAAGATTATAAAACAAAAACAAAAAAAAGAGGGAAGGGAGGAGTGAGATCATGAGGAAAAAGGGGGAGAGAAAAAGGAGACAAAGAAAAGACAGGCAGAGACAGGACTATAAACAATGGTGGAAAGATGTTCTCAAATTCAAATGGTTATACAGAACCGTAATTTATTGGTTCTGAAAATCACTCTCATGAAACCTTTGGAGCCAACATGTTGGCGCTGTGAAGAAACATTGTAGGGTCCATATGACTGTAGAGTCTGACAAGAAGGGCAGTCCCCAGGGCAGTCAAAAATCATTTTGAACAAAGAGAGGGAAAAGAGACGATAGGAGGGGGGCATGGAGAAAGAAAGAGAAAGGAAAGGAGAGAGAGA
The DNA here is from genome assembly GCA_023653785.1 of Ophioderma brevispina. Taxonomy (NCBI): domain Eukaryota; kingdom Metazoa; phylum Echinodermata; class Ophiuroidea; order Amphilepidida; family Ophiodermatidae; genus Ophioderma; species Ophioderma brevispina. The sequence goes on from JAMKCH010057527.1 coordinate 65,077, forward strand.
GAAGAGAGAGAGATGGAGGTGTGGTGTGCGTGATGCGTGCGTGCATACTTTGCCCACGTGCGTGTGTGTCAGGTGATGAAAGACAGCTGGAGATGGATAGCAGATGAGGGAGAGGCGAGAGAGGGTAGTGTGGAGAGGGAGAGAGAAGGGAACAAGAGTGTGTGGGAAGAGAGAGAGGAGAGGGGGACAAGGAGCCCGGGGGGCCACTGTATTCAAAGGTGGATATGCTTGTGGGAAACAAGAATTACACGGTAAAAGGGTCTCTTTTTTACACAGGCGATGTGGTACACAAGTACATTTGATTAGGGTGCAAAACAGAAAAATATGGGAAAAAAGGTTATGTTTTTTCAAACTCTGAAACTGTGATGTACGTTGAGACAAATCATAAAAAAGATTGTAATTTGGAAGTAAAGCAACATGAGCAAAAGGCCAGATCTGGTATGTATCAACACAAGCCTTGCTTACTTGTTTAGAGGTAGCAAAAAACTAACAAAAGATTTGTTTGGTAGCAAAAAGAGACCAAAAATGATGGTGTGTTTTTAGTCGGTGGAAAATAAGTTGTTAGGGTGCATTTCGGAAGTCCATGTTCACCTGACTACAACCCCCACCCCCCTGGGAAGGAGAGAGAGAGAGAGAGAAAGAGATGTGGGCCTGATGAGAGAAAGAGAAAATATACTCCTCCAAAATACCATGATAGACCCATTGATACATACAGACACCCAAAACAGGCGAGAGGACTGACATGACAGACCTTGTCACTTACAAAATCGATAAACAGAGGGACAGCAAGTAATTAAAATAATAAGTGAGTGATTAGTATCTTGAATAAACAAATGATATATCCGCTCCTCAAAAGACTCCACGTACTTATCTCCATCTGAACATCCACTTCTATCTTATGGAAAAAAAAAATATCCTAATTGGATTTAAATATTATTTATATATATATAGGAAAACTTGCCTGTAAAAGTTACACCATCTTGCACAACTCCGCTATTTTATCTACGAATTATGGATCAATAAAGAACTCAGCGTTTTCCCGGTGGCAGGACCCAATCTAACCGCACTTCATTTTCTTAGCAAATAATGGATCTGCCACACTTACAAACAGACATTTTTTCATTTGCAATTAATTAAATTCGTTCTCTTGTGGATTTTCATTTTAATTGCCCCAATTAAAAATTCGACCACTATTGGGTAAGTACTCCAGTTTCCATGCAATTCCACTCGGTGCTACGAGAGATGAAACAGCATAGGTTTACTTAAGTGACGCAAAGCCCAGTTATTATTATTTTAAGGAGACCATAATTCGGCACTCTATGGATCGCCTAGTCTCTGCCAAATGATTATACCCTAATACTACTTCATAAACATCCACCGATCTAATTTTATAGGCTCCTGTATGATGGTGGCTAAAGACTTGCAATAGTCTACCTGCTTTCTCCAAATGTCATTTGTTAATGTTGTGCTTACTGATTTAAAATCTCCGAAAAAAATTAATACAAAGATGTAAAGAACTTGCCTTTTTCGATTAATTGGATTTTTCATTTGCGAAGTAAGGTGCCCTCCGCACTTTGGCGAAGCAAACAACAAAAACAGGGTCTCACCTTTTTATCGAAATTAGGGAAAATGGGGCCAGCTTTACTGGGAGGCTCGGGGTTTACATAAATTGCGTCAAAGACCCCCAAAATTGATTGATAAATTAAATTATTTTTTGTGTTAGTAAGGGGGAAATTGAGAGGGGGATAAATAAATTACAGTTATGGGACCCAATTACGGCGATGCGCCAAAATGTATTGGTTTTAAAAAACAGAGAGCGCTCATATAACCTGCCATTGAAGAAAATGGTCAGTTTATTCTCGTGACATGTTCCATTGCCCGTGAGGTTTTCGAGGGGCACTTATGCCATATTTTGGCATTGTTGATACTAATTAAAAACAGCCCGCTTTATATTAGGGGCCCCGGAGCTACGTAAGACTGGCCAAAGTGAATTAACGATTTGTAGGGGTGAGACTCCTCGACGTAATTATGATACCACGGTAGGTATCTTATTATCGGGTAGAACTAGGATAACATAAATGTCAGAGTATAGGCCAGAAGCATGCATGTGGAAAATACTCTTATTAGGAGACCCGTATTTTGGCTGACACAAAAACGTTTGCTTGATTTAACTTGATATTAATTTTCATATCTGTGCGTGTTTACTAGATTAATAGTAATGATTGCGAGCATTGCCAGTTGAGCCGGGGAAAACTAGAAGTGCATTAGGAAGAATGTTGAAAATGTTGAACGCAAAGAAAATGTCAAATACTTTTACAAATGTCTGACGTTTCTGAGAAAATTGTTTGTTTTCAGGATTTTTGGCCGAAATTTCATAGTTACATAGATGCCACACCAGCCTATAGCAATTTAGGCATTTTTTGTAATTAGGTTAGTGAACAAGTATAAATTGAACATCCCAACATATTGGAAATGTGAGGGGAAAGCCCAACATTGCTAAAAGGGGGTGGATAAGAACAAAGAAGGCTCGATTTTATACCCAAAATTTTGTGGAGAAATCACTATCAGTCATTTTTTTCCCAAACTGAAAATGCCCATTTTGTGTCTAAATTGCTGGTCAACACCTTATATTAACTCCTCTTTGTGAAAAACAGACACTAAAGCATTTTAAAGCGGCCTTGAAGATGCCATTTACAACTATTTTGTTTCCTATAATTCGGATCCCGACTTTTTACGATTATTTTGTTTCCTATAAGTTGGATCCCGAATTTTATTAGTAAACAAATGCACAAAAATGGTCATTTCTTGACAAATACAGTGTGTTAAGCTTAGCCACTTACAGAGGTCTTTACTACAACCATTTCCAATACAACAGAGCAAATAAATGGACTTTGATGACAAATATGGGGCCTGATTTGTTTACATTTTGAAGAAATCGCTGATAGTGGCTTTAAGATCATGCCAGAAATCCTTAATAAGTACTACAATTTTTCTGTGCTTAAAAAAGGATAAAAGTGTGGGAGTTTGTGTGCTGAGAAAAAGCTGCATGTGTGTGTGGTCACATATCCTTATCAATATAAAAATGATTCCAACCTGGTTTGGATTTTTGCATTAATTGTTATTATGAATTATTCATCAAATAATGGCTCTATCAACTTAATGTGTCAATAAATGGACATCTTGAAAACTAGTGTACTCATTAATAAAGTTTGTTGTGTAATCTGTTGAATCTAGAAAAGCATACTGGCCACTGCTTTTGTATCATGATTATGAATTATTTAACAAATAATTGTTCTATCAATTATTTATCAAGTAATTGTTCTATCAACTTAATATGTCAATAAAATTTGTCCATTATTGACATGCAATTAAGCAGGATCTTGTTAATAAAGTTAGTGTAATCTGCTGAGTATAGACAAGTATGACCCCATCTCAACTAACTACTTTTGTTTGTTGTTGTTTGATAGCAAGCTTTGTTTGGATACAGAGGGTATTTTGAACATATCCCATAATGCATTGCAATGTGCCTATATTGTACTGTACTAAACTCATGCCAGTACTCATTTGAGCCCACAAAGCGGTTGTACTTATAGGAATTGTTATGATCATCAAATGATTGTGGACCTCAAACTTCTTGAACTCTGCTTATCCCTGATAAAAAGTGTTCAAGAAGTTTGAGGTAAACATTGTTCAAGTAGTTTGAGGTCCACAAATCATTTGATGATCATAACAATTCCTATAAGTACAACCGCTTTGTTGGCTAAAATGAGTGTAAAAGTCAACAATTTTAGGTGTTAAGAATAATATTTTTGTGGGATCACATGATCTTATTGGTTGAAAATTTCCCAAAACTGTTGCATTGTGGGATGGACTCAATACATCCTCTGCTGTTGAAAGTGGTGTTTTACAGAAAGATTTTTTTTTTTTTTTTAATTTTACTGTTTTTTAAGTATTTGAAAAAATACAAACATTAAAAAAAAAAAAAAAAAATGGTCAAATTTAAACCAACAATTGTTAGATGTCATTCACTGTGGAGAAATGTTTTTACACCATGCATTATAAGGCATTTGCTTAACCAACTTAGGGTATTTAAACTGGTATTTTATACCAAGGCACAACACACCCTCTTAAAGGCCAGACTCCAGAGACTTTTACCAGTGAGGGCGCCCTCAATTTCAAAAAATTGTGTTTTTGCATGTACATAATGCTTACCCATATATACTAAATAATTCACTGGGTGAATCGCTAAGCTCAAATCGAAGTCATTCATATAGAAAATCACAGATTGTTTCAAAAATTTCAGCGATCCGGGAAATTTTGTTATACACAGTTATCCTATGCCCTGTTATTCCACATAAACGTTTACTGCATCAAAACGAAAACTCCGATTCATCTCAACTTTGGAATTGAGCAAATCTAGGTGACTATCGTTAGTTCTAATTGAATATTTTTTAATCTAAATATTTTTAAAAAATATATTCAGAAATCTCTAGGAGGTTTCAGACTTTAAACGACCAAAACTCAGCAGGAAACCAAATAATTTGTCAAAATGTTTGACACAATTTGGATTAAATTGATCAAATTAATTGTTTTGATACCACATAGTAAACAGTTGACAGATATCTTGGTGGGCTGCTTTTGTGCTTTTATATGCATTTCAAATGACCAAGTAGTGTTAATTGTTGGGTTAAAAATATCAACCAGCAAACTGGCTATACTTTAAATAAACCATTGTTAAACTATTTCAAAATCAAACCTTATCTAACCAATATTGGTTAAAAGCTAAAAAACAATTGTTTTAAATGTTAACCAATGTTGGGTAGAATGTTTCAAACGTACAATGCAAAAAAGTGTGTCTAACAGAAGACCACCCGTACGCGGGGGCCTGGTGGGGGGGGACGGGGGGTGTGGTCGCACCCCCAAATTCACAAAAGGGAAAAAGGTCCACTTTTTGCCAATTTTTGTTTTATAAAAAGGTCAATATTTGGAGCAAATCGGAGGAAATATGCGAAAAAGTCCACATTTCGTTGATTGCGATGTCAAAACGTCCAAAAAAAAAGGACCTTTTAGGGGGGTTAGGTCCATTTTCCAAAAAAGTCCCTTTTTAGAAGACCCGACAAGCTAAAAAATCCTGCGTACGGCCCTGCATGAAGAATGCTTCAGTAGACATGTTGTAATTTTTAGCGTCTTGGTTGTAAGTAACATGATATAACCAACGTCTTATAGTTAGTCATGGCTATTTTTATATGAGTCAGGTCACAACTGTTTGATGAAAGACTCATTTATTATGACAAAACAGAATAAAACAAAAAAGATCAACGGCGACACCCTTTTGAAACGGAATTGATTATTTATGTCTTTAATACATCGTTTTGTACAATTTTACGAAATTTCATTGTGGGAAAATTTGATTTTTCTTAAAAAATCTAGTTTTCACGTCTTTCTATGGAGATGGGTTGCTATAAAATACAATCATGACCTTTGTAGGGCCTATATGGGTAAGATTCCAACAATGGATTTTTATGGTTTTGTAGAGATAATGCTCTTGCATGTCCTACTTATATCGTTGTCGCCAATGCCTTAGATGAATTGTTTTAAAAATAAAAGAGGACAATTTGCATGAGGTCAAACAGTGTGGTGTGTGTATATAGACATATTGTAATTACGCTGGCTCAAAGAATAGGTGATTTGCTTTACGTCACTGCATGAATGATGTGTCTGTTGTATAAGGCACATAAGAAAGAAATGTAAAATTTGCTCCTCTCTCAGCCAGCTTACTACATGAGCTGCATTCAGTTGATCCTCACTTAGGCACTCAGTCAGGTTCATGACTTGCTGTGAAAAGTCCCAAGGTCCAGTTGGCCTCACAGAAGATCATTTCTCCCCATTCTCTGTAGGCTTATGGGAATGCCCTTCCTGCTCATGCATAGCATTCAAACCAGGACTTGCAGTTTCCAAAAGGGAGGTTAATCGCTATCCTGGCGCCAATCAGTCAGCATTACTCATTAATAAACTGATGTTAATGGCTAGATAGCCTTGACATAAAAAGTAGCCTTAAAACAGTGCCTAACAGCAAGGACAAAGGAACGTGTCATTCTTTTAAAGAGACACTGGCAATTTGAAAAAATCGTGCGTGCCATCAATATTTTCCAAATCGATATTTTTGCATGGTTGTAAAGCTTTTCTATACAAAAGCCCTCACCCGAAATGAATAAGACCAAATCAGCTTCCTTTTGGGTAAACAGAACGATTTTATAATTTAACGTCGCCGGCGACGTTAAATTCAGCAGACGACGAAAATGGCGTTTAACACAAGAACACGCACGCCATATGCATGTTTCCCACGCTATGCACACTGTTTGATCGGTCTATAACCTTTGTGGTTTTAATATCAGTGAGTACGAGTCAAAAATATTCATGTAACATACACATTTGTTGATTAAAGTTATGGAAAACTTAAAAGTTGGCCTGCAAATTACCTGGATGTCTTGATATTCTCATATCAATGTCCCTATCTGTTTTGGGGTATGTTATTTTTATGTGTAAAATATATCTCTGTTCTTCCAATGGCCTAGACTATCATTTGAGAGCAAATTGAAGCAATTTCATATTTTGTGAAAATGTGCCAGTGCCGCTTTAAACAGCATTTTGAGAGTGCATCATACACTGTAAAAAACAGTGTTTAGAAAGTGAAGGCAAGGTGGTGTTTAGGTGTTTAATGTTTAGCAATTAAACACATGGTATTTAGAAATTAAACCTTTGGTGTTTAGAATTAATCAGTTGGTGTTTAGATATTTGACATGTTTAGAGATTAAACGTTTTAAAATGTTAAAATTAAACAGTTGGTGTTTAGATATTTGACATGTTTAGAGATTAAACATTTTAAAACGTTTAATCTCTAAACATGTCAAATATCTAAACACCAACTGTTTAATTTCTAAACACCAAATGTTTAATTTCTAAATACCATGTGTTTAATTTCTAAACACAAAAGTGTTTAATTGCTGAACATTAAACACCTAAACACCACCTTGGCTTCACTTTCTAAACACTGTTTTTACAGTGTACTAATATCAACAGCAATAGAAGTAGCAACAGTCACAACGATAACAACAACTTCTCATTCCAAACAACATTGCGCTCCAATTTAAAAAGTTAATCCCCTATTTTCTTTGGACCAACACCCCGCTTACTTGTAATAAACCAACTGACTTGACGAGTTGACACCGCATGACTCTAATGATACCAAGGTTCATTATGATTACCAAAACATAAATACACCCAATTTATTACTGATATTTATAACGCAATATTTCAGGCTTCAATTATCCCCTTATTAATTTCCTATCATATCTTACATAGATTAACAACCAGATGACTTCGATAAACATATGATAAACTCATAAAAATGTTATGATACTGACTTTTAATTCTACCTTGCTCATGCAAGGGAACTGGACCAGCGAATGTTCTTTAAAGCAACATTTGGGTGATCTGGGGCATCAGTTATTTCATTTCCGGACAATGCTCTAAATCAAAATGAATGATTCAAGTCCATGCACTTCATCCAAGTTGAAGAATGAAATGAAGGATGCAGAGCACTTAATTTCTTAATGCATCTACAAGGAATGTAGTTGCTGACTGAGAGGAGTATCCCACCTTACTTGTTTTCCAGTGGCATACCACTGTCCCTCTCTTTTTAACCTTTTTTGCCCAACTTCAAAAGTTGCAGCCCAAACTTGTGTTCACTCCAGAAAATAATGTTCAACTTAGAACTTTGTTGTCGTCCATATAGAACCCTTTAGAAGTGGCTCTATATACTCTAATGAACACATTTGGGTTCTTTGAATAACTGCTTTCAGCTTCGCAGAACCTTTACATGATAGTTTATAATCAAGGCTGTAGGAAGGATTTATTTTATTGGGGGTGGGACTTTTAAAAAGTGGACCTAACCCCCCTAAAATGGTCTTTTTTTTTTACTTTTTAAACATCTCATTACTAAAAAGTGGACTTTCTTATGAATTTCTCTAAATTTTGACTTTTTCTCAAAAAAAGCAAGCAAAAGGAGGCATTTGCCCCTTTTGTGCACCCCCCCCAAAAAAATGACATATTCTTGGGAGATTCAAAAATCCCTACCCTAGCAGTAGAACTTTTGTGGCCTGAACATTGTTAAAACATGGAGAATTTCATCCAATGGCCTGAACAGTTTACAGCGTACAATGATCACCTTAGCCTCCACACTTTCTCTCACTCCAGGGGCAGCGCCAGGGTAAAATCACAGGAGGGGCGAAACATCATGGGGGGGGCGAAACAGTACAAAATGAACTCATTTTGGTTAAAAGTCCCTAA
>JAMKCH010057532.1:0-24123 GCA_023653785.1 Ophioderma brevispina
GATAATATTAATTATACAAGGAAATTGGAAAATTTACTCACAATAGAAAGAACCCTTTGAAATTGTAATTTGATGATCACTTTCAACGCGGCCACGGTCAAGTACGATAGACATTCATCAGAGACCTTTTAAGGCCCTAGGGAGGGGTATTAGCGGTGATTGTTACAGGGCTTACAAATATCAATCGGCCATGACACCATAATTATAAAGGACACATCAAACAATCTGATACAGTTCAAAAATATAGTCTATTGTACACGGTATATTTAGGGCAGGTCACACCAGGTATAATTATTGGCGCCTTGTGCCTTTCAACATTAATATAACTGATCGTCACTTGAGAAAAGTTGTGATCTTGCGTAGGTAAGTGTGAGCTATGACGAGGAGAATTAATTTTGTGAAAGATAATAACCGTATTACATTTCCACCCTAATTATCTAAGAGTAATGGTTATATTTGATACGTAAAACCATAAAATGAAAGAAAGAGGAAACAAACACAAAGCCAAAATGAAGATGGACTTTGACCTAGACTAGGAATTGGTTACTTTAGAAAGCATCTTAGATGAAAGATGTATGCCAAATTGTAGACAGTCTTCAATAATAGATAATTGAAGACTTATAGGTAAGGCACGTGGAAAATGAAGTGTGTGCAGGTGAGACATGTCTACAAGTTGTCATTGACCTTATAAAATAGCAAAATAAGACAAGTCTGAAACGGCTAGATCTTTGTAAGTAGGCCTACGGATGTGCCTTGCGAATTGCGTGGAGACGCGTACCATTTTGTGTTTTTTTAACCAAGACACATAAATTGTAAGAGGACATTATCTTAATGAAAAAAAATCGGCAACAAGAGGACCGTTATAACAGTATTCCTCATTGAAGACAAGTAAAAAACGGTAAAATAATACAATTTTTTGCTAACGTCGTGTAGGTTTGTTGTTTGTCGGTTGTTGCTTGCAACTGTATAGCTATAATAACCACGCGTGAGGCTATGGCCTAAGGCTTATGGCATATATAATACCCAAGGGGGGGGGAATAACAAAGACAGAAGAAGAAACTTTCAAAGCCGATGGGGGGTTGGTGATGGAGTGGATCAGTTCGCGTTGGGAGGATAGTAAGAAAGGAGAGGGAGTTTTTTGGGGCGATTGGACATGGATCTGGTCGAGTCTTGGGCGATTTTAATCCCAGACCATGGGTGTAATACCAGCGTATAGCTCGGTAATAAAAGTTGTCACTTGGCGATCGTTATACATATAGGCTACACTGTGCTGAATGGTGTCTTGGTACCATCTTAGGAGAGGTCTCGGCTAATAGGGATGTCCTAAAAAATTGATAGAAATTAAAAAAAATAGAATGAAACAATTAAAACACACGTTAAGACACGAAGCATGCCTCCACCTTGTCACGTCTCAAAAGCACGTTTACAAATAGAGTGTCATTGCAGATAAACATGCTTGTGTTTGAGGTTAAAATGTACGAGCCGCGACAGTTCGACATGTCTTACACAGAGACGTGACATTGTGTCTAATATAAGACATGATCAAAACTGAACTGACTTTGCATGATGGCCATTAGGCCAAAAAAATCAATTGTTTGTATTGGGAGATAACCCTGGCCCGACCCTAATTTTGAAATCAAGCCCTGTACAAAAGTATACCTACCCTAATTTTTTATGATTTACAAAAAATCTTATGTTTTCCAAGTTGTTTTTACCCTGATTTTTAACCGATTTTCTCAATATTTTTTGTGTTTCTGGTGTTAACTTTGGCACTCGCTTTAAGATTTTTCACTAATATAAGAGTCAAAAGTATCAATATTAATAACATTACATTTATACTATATGTGTTTTTTTTGTGGATGATTGATGTAAGTACGGCATTATTAAAAAAAAGAAAAAAAAAGACACCCGCCCTACCTGATCTTTGAAAATTTCTTGTTCTCCAATTACAACAATTTTTTAGGCCTACCAAGCAAATGATGCAAGTCGTTTCATCTGTATCCATATTGTCTTGTTTGAAACAATAATTCGATGAGATTATCTCCGAAGTGCATAAACCCCATATCAGCGAATCCTGCCATCTGTGCCCACTGATGAATGGTCAATGCTAGAAGCACTTTCCCATCAAACAAACAACAAAACACAACCCGTAAAGCCCGCCAGTGGATGTAAGTGTAGTTTATAGCGTGTTTTCAGCCCGCACTCCTTTAATATGTTTGAAATCAGGAAACCAAAACACTTACACTTCTCCACTCCTTTAAAGTGTATCAGTTTTAAATTTTGGACTGAAATAGACCCGCCATGCATCCCCTCCACGAAATCGTACGTGATTACTAATCCTTGACACCTCACGTGAAACTCTTCATCTTTCGAGTTATCCCTATTATTAGTCCGTTATCGTTGTAGTTGCTGGTCGCGATTGTTAATAGTCACATTTGATACAGAAGCCCATGCCTGTATAAGCCTTTTTATGACACTTCTACACTCCTAAATAATTAGCGTCGTGCTTCTCTGAACATGCATTGTGAAATACTAATCCTAATCGGACAAACTACTTGTATATATAACAAAGCTTAACACACCGATAATCCTGGAATAATAGAAGAGTGTGAATTGCTTTAAGTAACAAAAAGCTACAGAATATGTGTAGGTTCAAGGAAGGTTTCGAAAGGAAAAAGCCTGAGTTTTCTGAGGCCTGCAGGAAACTGCTGAAGATAGATTTTAACTCTCTGACATGCAGGTAAGACAGTTTCTCAAAATTCACTTTTTTTTTTCCATTTCTTTTTCAGCGATCTTAAACTTATCAAAGAAGTCTACCAGAGCCTATTTTATCGTCTTAGGTCAATATTTTTTGTGCATCTGAAGAAAAAAAACGCTGACTTTAAAAAATTGATATACGGAATATACCAGGGAAACATCGCAGGGTTTAAGAATTGCAGAGATGCATTGGGATCCGAGAGTAAAATTTGAGGTCAACTTTCGCAGTATTGCCAACAGTGCGACTTTCATTCGCAATTTTCTCCCTACTACAAGCAAACTGGTTGCGCCAACGGCTGGGTAAACTGCTATTGTCTCCATAATCACAGATCTTATACTTAAAATGTATTAATGAAGTTGAATAATTTTCTCTTTTAAGGACGAAAATTGCGACCAGGCGGCAATTAACTCGCTTTTAGCTGCGAGTTATGCGTTAGATATATCACCCTATAACTTGACCGTTGTTTTCTAAACAAAGCAATTTATTTTCATTATCCCTGTCACCGTGTCTAATCTCCCCATGATTAATCGTCTCTATTCATTAATAACCTACTTAAACTGTTATTTTCAAATTGAAAACCATTAAATTTTCTCAAATTTACACTTAACGTTCACTGCTATTTTAAAAGACCTTGTAACGGGCGTTAATATTTTATTTATTTTAGAAAAGTAGGCCTATATAGCTTTTATGCGTGCATATATCCTGTTCGCATTCTCCATATCGCAGTTAGGGCTCTGCCTGGCTTTATTACACACCGCCGTAATGTAGACAAGCGGTTGAAAAAGCTAATCACGCCCGCTCTAATAGGTTGTTTTAACGGCCCATCGTTATACATATCCCAGATTGACGTTGGGAAAAAATCCACGCGGGTCGAGCTCGTGGTGCTGATGAACCGCCTCGGGCTAAAAGATTTCTTGCAATTTCGCTCGATAACTAGCTGCTTATATTTGCACTAATGTCGTGTTTATTTCCACTAAATCCCCGTGTTGTATCGTCCTCTCCCAGCTCTATCACACGGCTTCGGGGTAATTCAACTTTGATAATGCTTTCCGTTGAATTGCGGATTTTGTTTAGTGCAATCTCTTACTCTTGTGTACTGGTCGTGTAATGACTTCAACTCTGCACACGTTCAAACAAAATTGAAATTGATTGTAGCTGACTGAGTGATCGAAGCCGGAGAGCACGGGCCTCGTTTGCAGATTGCCTATTATAGTTCTTAATAAATGATGAGACAGCGAAATGGCAACAAAATGGGTTTTTCTGAAAGCAATGCTCTGCATAAGTGTTTTGTAATTACCGAAAGGCATCATTTGACAAGGTGCTTAAGTGTTTTCGAGATTTCGCTGCTTTTGATTAAAAAGGGTATCATTGTCATAAATGGACGACTGTTTAGTGCAGGTAAACGAAAAGATCGTTCATTAACCTATAATTTCGATCTCAAAAGGTCATCGAACATTTTTGTAAAGTTCGTTTTGCTAGAGAATGCTACAATAAATAACTATTAGAAATATAAAAGTTGATTCATCACAAACACGTACCACATATTTACAAGGAACATTTGAGGCAATTTCTGAGAGATTAAGATTGCTCGCGTTGGCTGCCAAAAAGGATCATTTTTCATTCTTTAATAGTTTTTTTCGACATGACGGATTGCTTGCAAATTTAGATTGATGAATGAATTTCCTTATGCACACTCTTAGGCATTGGCTGATTTTTACTATGCATTGTTATTAAGTGTACACTTTCTAGTGTTGCCAAGACTTTTAGCACATTAAAATAAAAGAGTCACCATACCGCCGTAGATATATAGCAGGAGCTATGTAGATATCTTTGAATAACTAGTTGAATTTACCTACTGTAGACATCAGCTATATCGCCAAGTCGTTGATATCTACAGTGATAGCGCTGGTGATATCAATCGACCTTGACTGTGGTGGCAGCAGGAAAATGCGCTCTTAACCCTTGTCTACCAAAGGGTGTTGTTCACCGCACCCTTCAATATCTTGTTTGTTTGTGGGTGTTTTGTTTTTCTTTTTCTCATTTGTTTGTGTGTTTTGCACCATATCATAACTAATTTTCTGGTGCCAAAAGATTTCATGCATATGAATTTCAATTGATAGTTTGCCACTCCGTTTCATGCAAAAAACAACACCGACCTGCATATGGTATAGGACGATCTTGAAGTGATGGAAGGGGTGTGCAGTATGCCACCACCTCCCCTTTGGGAGACGAAATAAACTACTAAAGACTGAAGGTGTTCAATGACTTCATCAAGTACACAAGGACAGCGAAACGGTTCAGTTTCAGTAGTATTTCGCAAATAGGACGAAATTCTACTTATTTGCACAAAAAAGTTAGGATATAAAATTTCTATGCGACTTTTTTTGCTCTAAATGATGTTAAACAGCTAGTTTTAGACACAGACAGTTTTAGTGTCATACTAACTGTCGCCGAGGACAGTGTAGAACTCCAAAATATTCAAATAATTATATGTTTACTTTTTCACCTTTGTCCCGAGTGTATGACCAATAATATTGGGAAGGTTTGTACTTAATTGACACCATTATGGACCATATTTTAAAAGTATTGGATGTTCAATAATAAAAATCCAGAGGGGTTGTTAACCATCATTTGTGTGGTGAACAAAAAATGGCTCAAATTTTTAAACAACTATAGCTGATTCACAAAGAAGTTTACTCATTATTGTAGTGAGTAGAAAGGCTGTAAGGAATTCCTTGTGAACTAATGTTCATACTAATATTCATTAGAAAGAGCAGTTTCTGAGTTTAGGAATGTCAAAAAAAAAAAAAAAATTTTGATGAATTTGCTCGCGCCAAAATCTAAGTAATAAAAATTGAATAAAAACCACCCAGTGTCCTGATGTACACACTTTGCATCAATTTCTATTTTACGCCAAATCAATAACAACTTCCTACAAATAAGAAAACCTGATTAGACCGTCATATAGTTCACGTTTCTTTTTTATTTGTCCCACGTTTTGAGACACACAATTTGTGTCAAGAAAAGTACTGAGTATTGCCTAAATTAAAAAAAAAAAATAAAATGTACGCGGGAAGCTGAGACAAACCTTTGTGGCCTTAGACAACTTAAGAAGCATAACAACCCGGTTTGTTCAGAATTAACGCTTAACAATGTTGCAGCTGTGGCATCCTTCTGGTTGCACGGAAAATCGCTTGGGCATGCTATACTGAGAGGTGGTTGAAGGCTCGTCTTGCGGGATGTCGACATGGGAGAGTGCTAATTCTTTATTTGCATTTCCGGTTTTTGCAAAGCTGGACAACGAAGGCTGATGTCAGCCGTGTATTTGGGTGATCTTTCTATCTGGCAGTTCTTCTGGCTCTCACTTCATCATTTGCCACCCGGGGGGGGGGGGCAGTTGTATTCAAAGGGTGGATATGATGCGTAACACGGACTTCCGAAGTGCACCCTAAACAAGTATTTCAATCGACTAAACATACCTACAACAAAAGCATTTTGTGTTTGCTCACCATAAACAAGTCTTTTGTCAGGTTTTGCTACGTAAACAAGTGAGCAATGCATTGTGTGATAAGATACCCTATTATCTGGCTTGCTCATGTTGCTTTATTCCAAAAGTACAAATTTTTGATGACAATGATTTATTTGATATCGCGTACATCACAATTTCATGTACGAGCGTAAATCGCTTGTTGGAAAAGAGGACCCTTTTTACGCGTTTTCTGTTCACGCATCATATCCACCTTGATACAAGTGCCCCCCCCCCGGGGTATTGCATCACGAATTGCAATCTCACAACCTAGCTGGCAGACCGAGCGCAACTTGTTGATGCCACAGGAGTTATTGCCGTCCGAAAAATGCGCCCCAAGGACTCAGTGTCAAAGTGCATGCCTTCATGTCTCTTTCACCGGAGGCTTTGAATCGCGTGTGCGGACGTCTTTGCTTCTTCCCCGATGGCAAGAAAGTTCACCATTAAAATTAAAGAAGGTAATTGTGATGGCACCCATCGTCTAATCCTGCAAGTGTGGCCCAGCTAACATATAGGCGGAGTGGGCGCAGGAATGCGGGTATCGATGGAATGCCTACTTTAGAGAGAATGCCATTTTTGTCACCATGTAATTCCAAGGATCTACGGAGACAAGTCTCACATGAATGTTTAGAGCTTCTCTTATTGTGGGAATATATGCGAGATTCGCCGTCGTACAGTAAAGTACATAAATGGACGCCGGCTTGGTAGACATTTATTTTGGAAGAGAGTTGTCATGTTATTTGTTTTCCCACACGCTTGGTGAGTTGGCGAGAGATGTAAATGCCTTGCCTATATGAATTGTCACAAGATCTGTGACAGTGGAATCTATACCACTCCTTGGATGTTCCATGAGATGTAGCGTGCCTGATGCAACCATGACCTGGGTCTTTTTTCAAGCTATCTACAGTAGACAGCACGTGTATATCATCAAACCTTTCTAAACAGTTATAAACTTCCATTTAATTGCTATCTACCGTAGATATCGTCGGTTATATCGCATGTCAGCGGCCCTTACCACGGCTTATTACGTCAACATTTTACTAACAACCGTAGATAAGTAATGTTTTCCGTATATATAAAGTGCGATTCGAGAATTTCAATTAAGATACCAGATGCATAATTAAGAAGTGACTAAAAACAGTGCAATACTTTTATACGACTTAGTTGGTTTCAGGAGATTGTGAGACATAACAGTCTGAAAAGGGCAACGGCACCATTATACCTCACAAATGTGAAACACCATAAAGTGGAACAGTTTAAAATCAATTTACATGTGCTGCAACAACATTCTTATTTGAAAACTGAGGTTTAAGGGATCTAATCTAAAAGTAAACGGATAGTAAGAGTGCGAAATTGAACACATATCTGCTACAGTTTTTCAACACACGGACGCCACTTAAAAGTGGCCCGGTTCCAAAAAAAGGCGTTTAACACAACCGTTAAGGTTCAACATTATCTCGGAAGTAGAGCGGTAGATAGGGATAAATATTTGAACTACGGTTAAAAGCATCAGATTAATCATTCTACCAAAGAAATGAACGTTATGCACTAAGATATCTATATTACTAGTTAAAACAATTAAAAATAATTTGTAATATTACATATCTATATTTTATTTTAAAATTTACAAAAAAATAATGTAATTGTTTTTTTGTTTGAAATAGATTATTTCAAAGATAAACGATTGTTAGTTAAACGATTGTTAAACATTTTTGGGGATTAAGGGCCATAATGGTCAGAGTTTGAATGCTTTGGAACGTTGTGAAATATTTCTATTAGAGTGGTTTTCCATTGTTTTTTAAAGTATCTTATATAAAAGACAAGAAGAAAAAGACCAAACTCATTTTTATCGTTTTTTAACACATGGACGCTGTTGTAATTTCATGGGGATTTTGTGTTAGTTTTCAAGAAAAGTGGAAGCCGAGTTTATGACATTTAGAAAGTTTTCGGAATCTTAAAAACATGTTTCTAAATTTCAAAAGGTCCTTGGCCGTTTGGTACTTAATAAGACTTTGCAAATTCCATACTAATTACATTTATCTCTTTAAGGCTCTTTATGGGAGTTCAATTTTTTTCGTCAGCTTTTACCCCAAACAACTTTACGGTAGGAGTTAACATCGCATGATGGCTGTATCGTCAAAATTTACCATCCGAGAACATAGTCAGGTATTTATCGTAGAGATTTTTATGTGGATTTTTACGCTACTTCATCATCACAATAGTGTCCCCCCAAAGGAGTTATGTAAAATGTTATTTTTAAAATCCATCAACGGAAAAGGCCACCTTATTAAACTATAATAACACATCGCTGTTCTATATTCCTGTAAAAGTTCAATTCCATAAACAAAACATCTTATGGAGTTCAAGACGTCCCTTGGATAAAGTTCAAAAACTGCTAACAGGACAATATTGCGTTTCTAAAAGTATAATAAATTCGCAACCAAGTTTCAACCAAAGTGTTTTAACACGAAAAAACCCAGACGCCTTTTGCTATATTTAAATTAGTAAAATGGTAACTAAAAAACAAGACCTGCAAGTTTGTAGTATAACAGGTTGGTTACTAGTAGTATTTCCTAAGACTTCGCTTATTCCATCTTGGCAATACGTTATACAGATAGCAGTTATAACACGCGGTGCAGATTAGCGATTATATTAGTGTACACGTGCTCATAAAGTGGAATATTTTTTTTCACCAATCTTAAAACAGATTTTTCTATTTGAACGCCTCAGATAGGTACAGCGTCTGGACTCTTCAATGAATCAGCAAGGTCCTGTTTGGTGCATTGTTGCTCAACAGTGGGCAGGCAGGAGATTGTTCGGTCTGTGGTGCTGTCACAACCACCAAGCAGGGTCCTGCTCTGCTTTCAGGTAGCCCCAATTTCTGCAAGGGAAACCTTAGATCGGGCAGTTCTGGTTCTTCAATCTGTTGAGGCATCGCCATTCAGACCATGAGAATAAGCTCCAGGTGGAAGGTGCCTACCAGGTGCAATACAAATAGATGTTACTTAGTTCATAGCAAGCCTTTCTTTCCACAATACGGCTCTCTTATACTCCTTAGAGCTGATTCAAGAGGTTGGACTTTGCTAACAAGAATCTCTTGGTTTAAGGACGTTTTGGCAGCAGTCTCTGTCCGGACATAGGGTGCTTTCACTTCAGATACTTGGCAGCCACACTATTGCATGCTCGCTCAGTACACTACGATGATGTCTGATTCCCGCTAAGATGTATAAGTTCTCGGTTGGTGTTGGACGGGACGAAGACATCCTGTGATAACAACCGGCCATAGGCATTTAATGCTGATTCAAGCTTCTTGGCATGGAGTGATCTTTCCCATAACAGGATAGGCCAATACTCTGCACATGATTACCACAGGGCAAGTGCCGTCGATCTTAGGGTATGTGGTTGAGCACACACCCTATCTTGTGCCAGTGAGTTTTTGTTCAAGATGTTAGTGCGGTACTTTTATCTTCGTCTTCTTGATGTGGGTGTTTTGTAAGAGAGAGTACAGCTCCATGGGTGTTCCAGACCTGGCTACGTTAAGCTGACGATGGATGTGCCACGTAGGTTGTTTTTTTTTCTTTAACTCGTAGTAAAGGAAACAAAAGGTGGGGGAGTTCATCCAAAGCTTTGGAAAGTCTCTCTTCAACACCTGTGTAATCCTGCATCTTGTGCGCTAATTCCAGATCGTCTATAGATAAAACGAAAAACGACATGTTCCCCTGCACTCCTAGGTGTGGGTCGTTGGTATAGATGTTTGAACGAGGAAGGTTGCAAGCACGCTTCCTGTTGGGTAGTCCCATTTCTTGAGCTTACTACTCCATCGGGTCTTCTTCGCTCCTTGCTTAACACCCTGTTTTGAAAGTATCATTTGATTAGCTCGTCAAGCGTATATCTTTGCGAGTTCCAAAAACCTTATGGAATGTGCATCTGTATTAACAATGTTCGTACGACTGCAGATAGATCAACACACAACTTCCGTTACCAAACCCTTCTCGAGATCATCCTCTATTGTTGAGTTAGGTTGAGTATTGGCTAGTTGTCGATTTGCCTGGCCGGACAAAAACCTGCTTGTTCTGGTATGAGGTGTTCCTCTATTCAGGTGCGATACGGTTGAGCAGAACGTTCCAAGATCTGTAGGTATGGCTGAGGATTGATATTGGTCGATAGCTCTTGGGGATGGATGGATCTTCCCAGTCTTTAGGAATGCCATTAAACCATGTGCTTTCCCTCGCAGATCTTTTGGGAAACCTGTGGGAAATAAGGCAGCAATTTAAGATCCCAAAATCATTCCTTTGCTACTGGGCTGCGCATCTGCTCAGTTGAGATATTGGTCAAGGCCTAACTGCTTTCTGGTTGAAATGGCGAGTGAAACCAGGGGTCGCTACTAACTGACCTCTTACGGTCTCAGTTAATTCCACTCCCCTTGGGCTCTTGCTACACTTGCCATTTAAAAGCATTTGTGGCAACTTGTTCGGGTGTATATTTGGCCTGCTGTGGAGGTTCTGTTGGATTCCCTTGAAGCTTTCGGATGGTCGACCAATGCTTTCTTGCTGTGTTATTGGGTTATATCGTGCATTGCAATTAAAGTCTATGGCCAGTTTGATCTTTTCCTGGAATCCTCCCGAAACTACTTCCTCACCTTTAGCAGTTTTTTTAGCTGATAACGTATCATCTTCAAACATGGTCGTATACTCCTGATATTCTTCAGCACATTCTTTGGAAGGCTGGGGGTTCCGTTCCGAAACTCAGCCGTAAATCTACGTGCATACTATGGTCAGGCCTGAGTGGACCAATTTATCTAAAGCACTTTGCAACTATATAAAGGTCTATTATGTAGGACTTACGCATGAGTTAGTATCACGTAGTTACGGTTTCCGCGAACGACCCCTGGTATTATTCCGTTCTAACAGCCTCTGGGTTATGAATCCGTCCCGGGCAGTCCCTGTTCACGTAGTTGGACTATGTTGGGCAAATTTGTCATAGTTATATGGGGTGTTGACAATCCTCTTTCACTTTTTTGGTCAAGGTCATCAGTGAATCCTTGCAGTCTGCTTTTCCTATAAGTTAAAGCGGCGCTTAAAGGCATTGTTTGGTCGTCCCTGCACGGTTGACTTGGATAACCGATGGTCGTCTGTTTAGTTAGTGGAACACGATCCAGAACAATCTTGCTACACAGGTAGAGATGTTTTGCGAACAATAGCCATGCATGGTAGCTATATCAGGGTTAACGTCCTCCTCCAGCAGGCCTTATGAAATGATGACGGCAGCTTAGGTCCTGAAGATACGATATGAGGAATGGTAACATTCTTCTGACAGCTTGTCCCTCTTTATTAGTTTCATTGTAGTCCCATTGTGTACCATGGCTGTTGAAATCGCCCAATAAAGAAGTAGATTTGGTGGGATTCCTGGAGGCGAATAAGGGTGCTTGTAGTCCTATTGAATGAAGGTTTGAGCCTGATGTAACTAGACACGCAGCCTAACCCACAAGTGATGACCTCTGTAAAACTGCCCTCAGCTGACTGAGTAAAAAAATGTACAAAATCCTTAAATCTGATGTTCAAACACCCTTTTTCCTTCAGGCTAAGGACACATTTCGTAAAGGTTAATTGTGGACTAAATTCATGGTGATAATGTTCGGAAGAGACTGATCACTCATGTAGTGCTGCGATATACACCATAGAATCATCAATAACATCACACTGTAAGAATCATTCCACTAAAAAGTGGACAAAAGATTTTATTCTACCTTTTATCATGTGATTTTATGAGCAACCAGTTTAGATTATACGTGAGATTGGGTGTGCTATCTAATGCAGATAAAATTCGCCGGCTTTTTACCCTATAACTTTAACCTATTTTAACGTCATCTTTTTTTACGGTAGATATCGTCGGCTGTATTGTAAAGTTTACTATCGCCACAGATACACAGATATTGTCGTTGTTGTTCTAATTTTTATACCCGGTAATGATAACATCAACTTTTATTACGCTAATACAGCATGTACATTAATTCCATGGTGTTCCCAAGAATTCAACAAATGGTTATCTTTTAAATTCACTCAATGTAAAAGCACATAGATAAACTCCTAATGCACATCTCGTTTTCTATATATCGGAAGTAAATGTTCAGTTCCATAGCTTAAACATTTTAACACTTATGAGAGTTCATAAGTCCCCTTGACCTGATAACATCAGAAACTGCTGAAAGTACAGTTGTTATTTACACATTTGCAACATTTTTCAACGAGGGCTGGTGTTGGACTGCTGTAAAAATCCCTTGCATCAAGTAATGAGGTTACTTCATTCAATTCACAGTATCACTTGCTTTATTGCTTAAATGGTACTGTAAAGGTCGTCCTTTTACTGTCACCGAATAGATTCGTTTTATTCCGCAGCCATTTGTTTTATGGAGAAAACAAAAAGAGCAAGAGTCGCACGAAGTAACAAGCTTCGTTAGGGGGTAGAAAATGTCGTTGATTACATTAGCTAAGAAATAGTAAATCGTTTACAGTATTTATAGATATTTTTGATTTGTTCCCATCACTATTGCAGTAGATACCATTGATATACGTCAGCCATTTATCTCTTTTTTAGAAAAACATTGTTTTTTTTAAAAACTCAATTTGTTAAACAAGGTCAGTAACCAAAAGAACATTGTAATAGACCTGTTTCAGCTGTGCTGATATCTATAACAATAGATTTATACAATGTATATATTATCATCATGAAATGACCCATAGGTTTAGTTTTTGTCTCAGGGATCCTAAATAAATCGTGATAGGACACTCGATCAAGAGAACGGATGCGTACTACACACTAATCTGCATGAAAATCTTTAGCTTATAGTTCGCCAGACGTGCGTGGCGCTATTACGCTACGTCCATCCCCCCCCGTTCGTCATGAATACTTTTATGCATAATTAATTATTGTTTGCTTATCGAAGTGTTGGCCTAAAAACTATCACATCGATATCGAAATTGTCTATGGGCATTGTACACAGTTTCACCCCCGTTCATGTATTACGGAAAGCGGTTTGGCGGCAGGTCTCCTGACCTGACATCTACGGGTGCTTTACATTAGATGCTTGGCATACGTTCTGCATGTTGCTACAACACGTAGCGAACGTGGAGCAATTTCCTACTAGATAAGTTTCTCTCCGTTGGCGTAGACGAAGACTTTGCCTGTGTTTGAGCCGACATGGAGGGCATTTTTCAGCTGGTTTCAAGCTTCTTGGTATGGGTTGTCCTTTCCCATACAGGCGGCCATACTATGGCACACGAGTAGCACGGCCATGCAGGGCCCGTGCTGTCGATCTAGGGTATTTTTGGGGCAAATGTGGGGCGAGCACCTCATCTCGTGCCAGTTTTGTTCATGATGCTATGCGTGAACATACTTTACTCTGCGACTTCTTAAGAGAGAGCGCGGCCAAAGTGACTCCTAGTTTACAAGGTTTATCGCAGTGCTCCATGGATGTTGTCCAGACCATGGGTTACATTAAGCTGACGTTGACTTCAGTCCCCCAACTTTGCGTAGAATGGAAGCACACATCATGTGTCTTGGATGATTTGCCGGTAGAGTGGTTTTCCGCATATAAGTAGTAAGGTTCATCTAAACTTTGGTTAGTCGCTGCTCTTTCAACACCTGTTACTTCTGCAATATGTGCGCTGATTTCAAGATCGTCTGCATTGATAAAACGGCAGTTCTTGCACGCCTCGATTGCTCATTGGTATAGCTGTTGAACGGAGAGGTGCGAACACGTTTCCTCGGGGTAGTTCATTTTGAGCTACGTCATCGGTTTTTCTTCTCTCCTAGCTGAACAAGGAACAATCCTTTTGCAAGCAATCCTTCCAGGCCTCATCAGACGGATGTCTTGGTGATCTCCAAGATCTTATGGCGTAAGCATCTATGATCACATTGTCGTAACTGCTGATAATCGACGACTCCGGTTACAACCCTTCTCGAACCATTCTCGAGTGTTTGAGTTATAGGTTGAACCTGGGTGTGTTGTTGATTTGCCCTGGCCCGGAAACTTCTTGTTCTGGTAATACGGTGAGTCAGGATACCTCAAAGAGCTTTAGAGGTTATGATATTGTTCGATAGCCTTGGGGGTTAGATTGTCCTTTTCCAGACTTTAGGAGTGCCATAAACATGTGCTTTCCTCCAGATCTCAGTGGGAAACCTGTGGGAAATAACGCTACGCTACACTTCTGTTGCCTTTTCGACTCACTGTACTATCATCACATGGCCCGTCAGAGGACACAACCTGATGTCAATTCAGATGGAATCTCTGTGCTTACAACTGATGTGGAAGGACTCACTATGGGCAAAAATTACAATCATCGAACATCTTCACAAACCACAAGTCTCCTCCAAGAGACACACGCAACTGACAGTTCGGTCCTAAATTTGTTGCGGCTATTCTTCTAGCTGCTACCATGGGATTTGTGCCACCTTGTCCAACACAGCTCATGGAAACACATTGCAACCTCATCTGCAGATTCAACCCTGGAATGGGCAACGACCCAAATTTGTATATGTCTACTCACTAATGTTCTACAAGCCACCTAACTCCGGGCTTCAAGCATATTCCTCTACTATACTTATGGTCCCCCCCCCTGCATCTTGCTGCATTAACGCTGGTTGATTTCACAGTCATAGCATTCCCGGGGCTACGGAATACCAACCCGGACGGATCCACCCTAAGGACTGTGGCTCGGTCAAATCTGGCGACACTCTTGTACGACCCAAGCAACCAGATAGTTTTCTCTACTTCTGGAAGAGGGACCACAATCTCAAATCCTGACCTTGCATTTATAAATTATAGATGCTATTCCTTCTCACCGTACTGTTCTCGACCGCTTTTCGAAGCTAAATATCGACATCACTGTCGCTCATGACCAGCCTTGCTAAGTCTGACAACAAAGCCTTAAAAAGGCGAAACTTCCGCAAGGCAGACTGGGAACCTGTTGGATTCAGAAGTGCCTACCTCGACAACCAACCTGAACAATTCTTACATACACGGCACTGTGTAAACCTTCATTATATATAGCAAAAAACCGTCCACGGGCTGTCGTTCGCCGTACATCCCATCCTGGGATGAGGATGTGATGCTCTTTACAACTAATTCTGAACTCTGAACCCGGGGGAAGAAGTGACTCCAAGGCTCAGATCTTACAAACTCTTGGAAGAACGTCGCGCTGGGCGGAGTAGCCTAAACAAGGAATGATTTACTCATTCTAAACCGAGGAGGCCTGGAAAGACTAAAACCCAGCCTTACTGGCAGAGTTTCCAAACCATCTAAATGTCCTGTGTCTGCCAACTCATGCCCTGAGCAACTCCTCGCAAATGGTCGTTTCACGAATATTTAATAAGGATCACACTCGCTCTGTTAGAAAAGAGATCACCAAACTCCATTGAGCCCCCGGCGTGGACAAGTCACTTTCAACAAGACTTTCGACACCCCTTCTCACCAGCATGGAGAGCTCACCCGCTAGCAGCCAACTAAAGAGTGGAAAGGCCCAGTTGCCTGATAACATACCAGTTCCCCTGATGCCTGCGGCCCACGAATATCTTGATGCGCCAGAGTTCTACACCTGTTGCCTCACCCAACCAGTCCCTTACCCAGATTCTTGAGGAGGTGCTAACCATCATTGCACTCCCCCCAAACCACAAGCCGTTGACAACCCCATAACCACTACCCGCCCGATATACACTACTGTATGATTCCTTCCTTGAGAAGGCTGATCTTGCCCGACTGAAGCCAGTCGTCGAATCCCATTAGCCTGATGACAGCAGGATTTGCCGTGTTGCCGGGCACTGTCTCATATTGTAAAACTCACAATTGATTATTGAGGGAGAGCGTTGGAAAGCTCTTAAACAGGCTTCATCTTGGAGAACCTTACTGTGCAGCATAATGACACCGGTGTGGGCACCGGGCCTGACACTCAAGCTTCTTAGGACAATCCTGGATGCGTCACCCCTTGTAACAATTCATATGTACATTGTGCAACAGTAGGTTTTTTCCCTCAAGACAGTGATGGGCGGAACAGTCGACTGCGTTGTCTGAAGAATGGAGTCCCACAAGGATCGTACTGTACTGGCTCCCTGCTGTTCAACTTTGTATATCAGCGATTTCCTCAAACAACATCTAGACAATATGTCTACGCCGACGATCTTGCTCTTTTTCACTCGGACAGAAAGGCTCGGACTGAAGTAGAAATACCCCCTTACTCGATATGGCACTACTTCCAGCATACCTCAAGACCTGAGGGACCCAAGCTGAGTGAAGCCAAGAAACCGCTAATGCCTTCCATCTTAACCCAAAAGAGGCCCATCGTCAACTTCAAATCAACCTCAATGGAGTGCCTCAGCCATACAGTCCTACACCAACACTATCGCCGGAGTGAAGCTTGATCTGCAGCTTACTTATCGGCAGCACCTCTAGTCAGTATGTGCAAGGTATCTCGAGGAATAACCTTTGTGCCGACTTGCTGGATCTTCCTGGGGTGCTAAGCACATCCACCCTACGCACCACAGCCCTGGCTCTGATCTACAGCGCTTCTGAATATGGCCTCCCCAGCATGGTGCAACAGCCCTCACACAAGGAAGCTGGGCACAGTACTTAACGAGACATGAGCACTAATTACTGGCTGCCTTCGTCCCACTCCATCGGAGTTTCTACCAGTGCTTTCAGGCATAGCACCTGCAATGCTTCGGAGAGAACAGTCACAACATAATATGGTGAACAAGGCTCGGTTGGACAACAAGCATCTGTTGCATAACACTGTCAAAGGAATCACACCAGTCTTGGCAGACGAGAGGACTCGCTCTCGTCCTGACCATCCTGTCGGGGACCCGCTGCTATAACTCTCAGCTCTCCATTCATTTTCATTCATTTATTTGCCAGCAATAAACGATAAACATTAAAAATTGCCATTATATTAAAAAAAAAAAATTTAAAGCAACTATTCAAATATCACAAATGATTGGGTACCATGTCTGTGTGGAATGATGACATAACAAAACCTCCAATGCCAAAAGGACAAAGAAATGACAAACAATGAGTTTTTTTGCCCTGCAGGGAAAGAACAAACAGTGACATGAGGTCACTCTCAGAGTGGCTAACCTATTGGCACTCAAAAACAAACAAATAAAGGGACAAAATGCAGGAGCGGTTGACGTCATCACCACACACAGCCATGAAACTCATATAATTATAAAAATAAAAAATAAAACATAATATTAAGACATAATAGTGCACTTACGAAAAACCACCAATTTACAATTGGGACCCATGCCACCTGAAATAGTAATCTGTGTTTTAAACACTATTTAAAAAACATGGAAGTCTTACTAAAACTTTGTTCCTGGTATCTGATTGTTAAGTTTCAAATTACTGGAAATCTGCTTTGAAAAACGTGTACTTAAAACTGTCAGTCCTACATATGTTATGATGAAATTATAAGTGTGTACTGCATGGCGTGCCTTAATGGAGATATAGGATAAAAGGATCCACCACATATATACACACATAGACATACACTTATAGGATAGCAAGAAATATAAATTCTCTTTGCAAGCGAACTGAGATACCCAACTTTTCAAGACGGTTTCATAATGTAGTTCCCCTCTGGTGCAGGAATGCAAGAAACGGGCAGTCTCTTTGAATTTTTTCCATATCCCTGATATGGCCTGCTTGATACGGCATCCCTGCAGATAGCCATATTCCTCAATAGGGACGACCAAAGAATGTATATAATTTAACTAAGACATCGGCTTTATTACAACGAACTCGCCGCCTATAAATCCACGACGCCTCGAGTTTTAGATGTAATTTTACATGGTCCCCCCATTGTAAAATTTGAGGATAATGAACGCTCAAATTATTTGAAAGATTGCACACATCCAAGGTATTGTTTGATTTTGAAGCGGATAGGCCTATAAAGGATGGTGTCATCAGCATATTGTTGGAAGAAAAGACTAACATAATTAGGCACTCTAAACAAACACTTACACAATGAAAGGGCCAAAACAGATCCTTGCGGGACACCCTGATTGAACAGAGAATCCAACCGGAAGAATCCACCCTAACCCAACATCTTAACAGACATGGAACACTGCCTGCCTTAGATACATCCAAGACCAGACTAATTCACTGTCACACCTATCACATAACTCCCACCTAGTTACAATCTTCTACTTAAGGAATGGGTCACCTTGATATGATTCGGCAGAGGTTTCGGGTCCGTTTCATCACAGCAATATCACCGATTGAGTCTGCGCCATCTCCAGCCTTCCAATTTGCTCCTCCATCCACCGAGTGCATATCACATTTCGCCTCCGTGGATATGACGCACTCAAACCCCAAACCAATCAACATGAGCTCTTGCTCCCGGCCACCACTTCACATAGTAGCACAGTGCCTCATTCTGCGAAAGGAAATAAGGTATTAATTGTAGAGCTCAAAAGGCCATTCCTTGGCCGACTGGAACTGGGGACCAAGATTTTTCACTACTCCGTGAGATGTGTTCAAGGCCAACTACTGCTTGTCCGTGATCTAAGGTTGAAGTTTAGCAACCCCGGTTTTCGAGTTCGCCCATGTCAAAGGGCGAGGTGAAACCGGGTCAACCACTATTTTTGATCTTCTTAGACTTCTTACTGGCTTCTTGCCATTTAAAAGCAGTTTGGTGGGCGACTTGGTTGCGTGTAACATTTGGCTGCTATGGAGGTTCTGTTGGTTCCAGTCTAAGCTTCGGAAGGTGACATGCTTATCTTGCTGTTATGGGGTGCATCTCGATGAATTCCTGTTTGATCGGGTCCTGGGGATCCTCTCCGACACTTCCGTACCTTTAGCAGTTGTTTTAGCTGACTGAGAAATGATCAGCTTCAAACATGGTGGTATACTCTTGGTATTCTTAGCACATTCCTTGAAAGGCCGTAATTCGTTCCTACATTTAGGTTTGAATGCTTCCGGCATGTCCTTGTTTACCCTTTTGGGCAACTTTAGGGTTTTGGGAATAACTCCCTTTCCGTCTCGCGTCTTTATCCAGAAATCATCAAGGAATCCTGCCAGCCGCTTTCGCCGTATAGTTAAATCGACGTTTAAAAGTCCTCTGTTTGGTCTTACTGCAGTATTGACTTGGATACCGATTGGTCGATGTTGACTTAGTGGAACAGGATCCATAACAATCTTGCTAGGCATACTAGATCAAGTGGTTGTAACCTCTCTCTCAACGGGCGTCTCTAAATGATGGTGCAGCACGTCATCTTCCTTAAGAGTCGTGAATGAGACAGATTGGGACTGTCTACCATTCTTCGACGCTTTCCGTCTTTATATTAGTTCATTGTAGTCCGCATTAGGTACTATGGCGTTGAAATCATCACTGAAGAATGAGACTTGCGGATTTCCAAATTGAAGGGATGTGGCTTGAAGTCTATTGCGGAGGTTTGTAGACTGGTGTAATTATACAGAGCCTGAGCTTCAATGGTGAGACGGGATTTTTTTGTCAGCAGAAACTGAGGTTGCCTCTACAACCGCACCTGTTTTTCACAAATATGGCACTCCATACTATCGGTGTGGTCTCCGTCGATGGCCAGGAACCGCTCCCCGTATTCTTGGGCGATGATTTGCGTTCATCTGTGGATTCCTGCAGTGGAACAAGCCCCACATTCATTAACCTATGGCACGGGCAGACCTTAGAAAGGGCCCGCGTTGACCTTCTGCCATGATTAATACTTTGAGGACTGATGTTATGGGAACTATGTTTGGTGGTGGTAGAGATTACTTCGCTGGCAAGCAATTACTAGCAGGGAGGACCAGGGTACGGTTCTCTAACCCTTCCTGTATATAACTGAAAAGGATTGCTTGTTTCCACCTAAATAAATGCTGTTCCACCATAAGTCTACATAACAATATGTTATCAGTTCTTTTTTGCTACATCATAGAGTTTTCAACAATGAATACACAACTACATCTTCTGTTGCAGAAATTTAGAAGAGTGTATCTACCATGCTCGGCTGGAAGTACTTTGACAAAATTCCAATGAGCTAGTTTCAGTAGGTTCACAGCTCCTGGAGCACTCCTGCACAGCTCTCCATTCCCACTTTGCTACAACCCAGTCGCGCAGATCCACACGTGGAAGGGATGTTCAAATGAAGTTCCTCGGCAGCCCACCTCACAAAGAAGCATGATATACCGTTGCCATCCTCTTTACCTTACAAACAGCTCTTTAATTAACATGTTGCATATTTTCTCCCGCATGCACGTTCTGGGTGTTGTCGCTCCAAAGAACTCTAACTCTCACTATGATGACTCTGACGTCCGCAGCGGACCAGATACGCTGTCTGGCCTGACGTTACTTTAACTGCATTCTCAAATGAAAAGTACCTTACTCCTTTGAGATCGGCAACTGATCCGTCCGTCCACATGCACTATAGAGCACGTGCTTCTTGGTGAAGAAACACCATTATATACCATACTGCCCAAGCCCTTCTTTGACGAAGCGAATGAATCCTCTGGGGGCAATGGTGTCTCTATAGCAGTGACTTCCTTCACCTTTTCCTCAACTACGAATCTACATCAGAATTCCAAGTATTTGTAACCGCCATAATCCAATTCCACTTGCAAGATTTGGATGACATAGGCGCTCAGGATATCGTGCACCTTCCCCTTCTGCGTCCCCATTGGCTGCATGCACAGTCTGATTGATCTGGCTCGAGTAGGAAGCATGAACGTTAATAGATCTCATTAAACAACATTTTAAGTGGTTTTAATCTTTCACAACACAGCACATTTGCAAGACAGCAGCTTTTCATTGACTGTTCCCAGAAGTCCTATCTTGTCCATTGCTCTCTGCTTAAAAACCTGACCAACTGCTGTAGCCAGACTCTTCTCTCCCAATCACAAATCGCTAGGTTGCGAACTAGCATCACATTTCTTTGTCGTCAGTCAAGACGGCTACCATGTAAGTACGTCTGTATGTAGAGTGTCTTGCTAATATTGTAAGTCAGCAACTAACATTTACCGTATACCTGGCGTCTATAGCTCCCGACTAAGGCACCCACAAATAGAAAGTATATATGCTTATCTCAATATCTTGTATGTCTCTCCGCTTCTTGATGCTTGATTCATCATTCTTGCTTTCATGTTTGAGTATAAGCTTCTG
The DNA here is from genome assembly GCA_023653785.1 of Ophioderma brevispina. Lineage (NCBI taxonomy): Eukaryota > Metazoa > Echinodermata > Ophiuroidea > Amphilepidida > Ophiodermatidae > Ophioderma > Ophioderma brevispina. Next base: position 21,449 of record JAMKCH010057532.1, read on the forward strand.
GATAACTGTTTTGGGGACTTGGGCACCCACTCTTTGTGGAAATCTTTTATTGCGATCCTGAAGGGCTGTTGAGGTGACAGTGGATTAATATTTGCATCGTCGCCCGCAAGTTCAATCTTAAAGATGTTCAAGAGATCTGTCTGTGATGCCGACTGGCATCGGAGACAAACGATGGTGAGCATCACCCAAAAAATCATGGTTATTCTTGCTGTGTGGGGGCCTGGCACTGGCTTGCTGAAGAACAAGGCTTCGTGATCCCTTATTGAATGAAAGACTATACAGTTTTTAAAAAACTTCATGAGCCGTGTATGTACAGTTTTGTAATGCACCTTGTAATATCACCCCAGCTTAACCGACCTTATCCACGCATTCTGTCATGTTCTTTAAATAAGCTCAGCTGACTAGGAACCTCTCTGAAGGCAACCTGCAGACCTTCCGACCCACACGCTCGTCATGATTGAATTCCATTCAAAATCACTTTCCATCAGTGACAAGACGTCATCCCAAGATACCAGCCCGGGATCCAGCCATTCTTTAAATTCCCCTTAAAACACACCATGCCAGGCGACTTTACTGTTTGAGATCCTGACGAATTGTTTTATAGAATCCATGTTGACTTAAGCAAGCCGACATTGTTGTAATGAAATATAATTACTCATTGTATTTTGCCATCTCTTATTTAGCAGGAGCAATCTATCCGTTCATGTAATAGGGCCAGTCAATCTAGCAAAAATAATAGCTATAACTAGAAACAAAGTAAACAGAAATGAATTTTGTTGGAACTTTTCTAAGAACCTTCCCCATTAACATATTAAAAAATAGAAAAAACGGATGCTTGGGAAAAAATGGAAATTTGCATAAACCAAATGGCCGCCAGACCTATTATGTGTTCAATAATATAGGCACAGAGACACTCCATTTGGGAAATTCATACAATGACTAGCATCATACAAGTTTTCTTATGATACATCTAAATTTTTTACATTTACAGAGAGGGGCCATTGAAATACAAATGGCGTAAATTTTTAAAATGGCCTCCCCCGCCAATTTCCCGCCAAAATCATGTTTTTAATGAATTTATAAAAAAAAGAGATATCTGGTGTAACTGTCTATATTCTTATATTTGATGCTAAAATTGGACTGAAATCTGTGAAACATGTTATCCCTTTTCACTAAACTATGTTTAAAACATTAAACGGTTGTTAAAAAGTACCACCCAAGAATGTTTATCAGGTCCTAAATACTTGATTTTATTTCATCGTTGTTTTCTGATATCATTTTGTCGATGCTTTCTTATCTTGGGCCGTAATTTTTGATACCCTGTTTGATGTAACAGTAAACTTCCATATGCTGAAATCGTACGAGTAATACAAGAAACATTTTGGTGCTGGTCACCAATGTATGCCCGGCGCAATGGCAGAATTATTAAAACATCCAAATAGCCAAGAAACTTGAGAGATAAATAACATTTTCCAAGCAAAAAATGGCTTGTGTAGGTGACTTTTACTGAAAACTGAATATGGTATATATAGTGGTATCGTAGTGTTTCGATTCAAGTTTCACTTCTTCTGGTTCAAGTTAATGATCACTGTGTAGTTCATCTAGTACCGCGTCAATAGTCGAAACCTCATAACTGATGTCGCTGCCAAGAAATTGTCAATATTTCTGATCATGCAATGATATAGTATCTGAGTATTTAACTCTATGGCACTGTTTTGGGCAGTTCGCCCAACTGCCTGATCTTATAGTTGACCCCACTTAAACACATGGATATAGAACCTTGTACAGATTCCATATAAATTTGTAAAAAACCCTGAAACAATCTATCTCACACTGAATCATTTCACTTACACAAACACTATCTTGTGTTTGCATAAAGATTTATGTCATGTTCATCACACCATTAAGTAATTTTATTAAGCACTGTCATCATTTTCAAATTGTCAGGAAAATTGTATGACCAAGGCTCTTCATGCTTCAATATATGCACACTCCATGCCTGTCAAAGTTATTCACTCTGAGCGCGTGGCAACTAAACAAACAAAACCAAATCCTGTTATTTTAAACTGAATATTGGTGGCGGTATTCGTTGCCGTGCCCTGCTGGGCTCGGAGAGGCACAGATAAGCAGAACGACCTGTGGAATTTAAAATCAAACGAAAAAAGTTTGGACTAATAATAAATACTTAACATGCGGTCAGTTAAAGAACCTATCATGTACTATATAGTGCACTGGTGAATGGCCGATAGTTCGGACCGTTGAACACCTAGTTCTTGCTAAGGCTAATACCCCCCCATGGGCTTTGGCACATTTAAAAACAGAAAATTTCGGCAATATAGATAATCAAGCCTTCATTATAAAGATGAAATGTTAAAGTATTAATTTTATATCCATTTCAATAATGACTGAGATCTCATGTCCTCAGGTGTCCTGATCCCTTTTCATACTAGTTCCAAGGTTACCTTGCCCCGGTGTAAAGAAACTGAGTGTCCCCCATGAGAGTGGGCCATAGCTACATAGCAACATGTATTGAATAAACCATGACCTTGTAGACGAGGCCATTGGAGTACGGGCCTGAAACAATTGATGGCTTACATAGCACTCATGGAGAACACAATGGCTAGATTGGTGGTAGGACATTCAGTAACACGGACACTGTAGTATAATGACCCCGG
>JAMKCH010057534.1:0-21011 GCA_023653785.1 Ophioderma brevispina
ACAGAAAATACTACATCATCATCTTATTACAAAAAGATGGCGTATTCGGCTTATTCACTTCAGGTGTGATCTAATTCATTGGTAAGCATTCCAAATATGCAAAAATCTGGGTTAAAAAAATTGGAGCTCTTCTTTCTGGAAATGTCCTCATGTTTCTTTAAATTTGTTTGGAACAGCCATGGTCAGGTCATAATCAATGCATGGGTACCAGAGGAAAGAGCAATGCAGATTAGGCAGTGGATCTTGAAACTATTCTACAGTAAAATATAAAGCTGTACTAACTAACCTCTTCCAAAAGCTGTGATCTCCCTTCCATTAGGATCAAACCACACAGGCTCTGGGTACGGGCTACCTGGCTGTACCTGGCAGGCAAAGTTGACATTGGTACCGATGGTGAGTGTCTGTCCATCTGGCTGGATAATTTCAACATAGCCTGGTACTGGAGACACAAACATTGAAATGATTTCAAACTTAAGTGTTTACAAAATATTGAAAAATTCTCTCCTAAGTTACCACAGCAGCCGACAACATCCCGCTGAGTTATTGTTATGAGTGTCATTGTTCAAATAAGAGTCTCTTCGACAGATTTTAGTAGGCGTCTGTGGAAATTTGATATTCGTTTTTAATTATAAGGTTTTAAAACAAAAATATGTGACCGGGTAGAAGTTTTTCTGTTGAACGGTTTCAGGTGGTATAAAAGGAACCATTTTAGACAAAAAAATTCCTACACGGTCTTCGATTTTTCTTGGGAAATGCGAAGTAAATGTCTGTATTTTCAAATGGCAGCAGTGCGTGACCTGATGTTGGTGTAATCCATGCACAGCGGGATGTTGTTGGCTGCTGTGCTAAGTTACTGTATATCACTGTTGCTGATATGAATACAAAAGGCACCTATTGCTAGCTGAACTACTAATTACCATGTACCTACCAATCTCATCACACTGAGCACCCATGAGTCCCTCAGGACACTGGCACACACCCGCCACACAGTTGCCTCCATTCTGACAAGGTGGCTCACATCTTGGTGCTATAATAAGACAGACAACAAGAAACAAATGGATACATAAAATGTTTTCAAATTTTTTGCCATGATGACCTGGGGTGCATTTCAGAGATTTTTATATCACATGGCTTGAAAAGAAACCAGGGGATATCATGATATGAAACAAATATCAACTGCCTATATTTGTGCAATTGTACAGTCTGTATTTCATTGAGTGCTGTGCCTTACCCTCTTGTAAGTGTCAATTTTTTTTTTATAATCTTAACTATAACCCTAGTCCCTAGATCATTACCCCGGCCCTAATCTTAACTCTAATCTTAACTCTAAACCCTTGCCTGAAACTCTAACACTACAGGGTGAGTAAAAAAAACTTGACCCTGATTGTGTCCGCCATTTATTATCTTTCCAATCGGTTTAGTATAGGCCGAGCTACAGTCTTTCGAATCAAGAATCTGCAGTGAATAAATAGCCTGATTTTCTTCTTTTTTTCTGATTTCCTTCGCTGAACGCTGGAATTTCAATGTGAATCCATGGACAGAGGAGAAAACCGACTACTTGGTTCAAACGACTGTAGCTCGGTCTATACCTAACTGATGTGAATGATCTTTGCAGTAAATTAAGATAATGAACTCAGCTTTCAGATATATGTTAGATATATGTTACTTAAAAATTCAAAATGGCGGACACAATCAGGGTCAAGTTTTTTTTACTCACCCTGTAGCTCTACACTTTGACCTTAGAATTTTGCAATAATTCTTACATAAAAGGTATAAGTGATTGCTGAGCAAAAGATTGGGAGAATATTTTTTTTTATTTGAAGGGAGTAAATCAGACAACATTATGGATAACCCAAGAAAGCTTCCCCAGCTTATAAGTGGACACTTACCAGCCACAATAATATCCACATTTGAGATATGTTTGGATACTTACCAACTACAACAATATCAACATTTTAGATATGCCTGGCAGCACACACATTAGCACCGCTGTCATTTAAAACATTAATGAGTGAACATGACGAGTAGACTAGATACTTACCAACCACAGTAATTTCCATGTTGTGAGAAATTGGTCCTACAGCACACACATACGTGCCTGTGTCATCTAGTCTGAGATCGGAAATCACAAGGCGGGTAGAGTAAGAGGTCATTTCTTCTGAGAACACACGTCTCTGTACAGGAGCACCTGTAGGATGTAACAAGACCATGAAAACAACTCAAGACTATGGCAGGTACACAGCAAGTTAAAGGTGCGTGTTCCGATCGTCTTTGGGATCCCCTGATTTACCCGGAAGTAGTATTGATTTTGATATCGGATGAAAGGCCATATTTTTCTCATTGTCATTCTGAAATTTGAGCCCTAAAATCCATTTCATTCCCAAGATATAAACAAAAAAAAAACACATTTTAATGGTTACCATCAAAATTACATGCAACGTAATTAAATAGGCTTTGTGATAAGCATTAGTGCTTCTAACCATCATCAACCTGCAGTTTGTTCCCATGGTACTTGATAAGGCATACGTGCAAGTGCCAGCTCTCATATAAGTAGAGAATACAATGACATAAATCATGAACAAGCAGCCTTTAATGATCTGTGGTTTTGACTTTTCTCCTCATTTCAAAAATTCAAAGTAGCTTTTATAGATTACACTAAAATAAGATCACAAATAATTCTGCTACTGTACAAAAATCCAAATTCAAATGTATGACAAACATCACTATGTGAAACCTTAAAAAAAATTGCAAATATGCCATTCAGCGCTTAGATACTTTGTTGTAGCATTTTCTAAGTGACAATTATTATTATTTATTATACACCTGTCATGTAATTGATGCCATACCTAGAAGTAAGGGTGAGATTGGCTGTCCTTTTATATTCCACCACACAGGGTTGCCAAATGAGCTAGTCTCTGGTACCTCACAGGTAAAGCTTGCATTTTGTCCAACCCACAGGGTCTGGTCTTCTGGTGTGGTGACAGTGATGAATCCTTCCTCTGAAAAAAATAAGAAAACAAGAGAAAAAAACAGAAGAAAAAAGTGAGAGAGAGAGAGAGAGAGGGGAAGAAAGTCACAGAGAGATAAAATGGGGAATAAAGCTAATGCTCACATATTTTTTTTGGGGGGGAGGGGAAGTGGAGGGATGGGGTTACATCTATTGTTACAATTTTGCTTATTTCTCTCAAAATTTAGATAACTTACAGAAAGAAGTTCAAAGATCATCCTGGAAAGGTCCGTAACCAGGAGTATTTGAGGAGAGTGCAAAATTTATGAGAAGTTGATTTTTTCTAACAAAGATCCAAATGGTGTTTGAGGGTGCTTGCAATGTCTGAATGGATGTTCATGCCGATTGTCTATTTCAAGCCATTTTATCAATAATAGGCCGGGCATGTAAAGCAACGTCCATGTTTTAATAGTCAAAAAGCTAAAGTATGTCTGAACTCATTTAATAACTAGCTCGATTTGCAGAACTAAGATCATTACAGTTATCAATAACTGGCAAACACATAATCTCAATTTGGCAATCAAAAACCTGATTTCCCCCATTAATTGAATACTTTCATTCTGCACGTAAGTGAAAACTTCACTTGCATGAGGGCTGATTTAGAAATTGCAAATGTGTGTACCATACTCTCCCAAAACAACACAAATCATAAGTTTTCATACATGCAGCTATGTCCTATCAGGGGTCAAATTAAGCACTAGCCCGACACTCTTCCAGTTGTTAATGTGTTGGACAAGTAGTTACTGCAGGCTGGCAAGTTGTAAAGTCAATCGTGAAACACAAAAACTAGCCAAAGCTAGCCTTGTAGGCAAGTTGCTGAAAAGGTACGTTCAAAGGCCTGCAAAAAACCAAGGCTCTCGTCTCTAGCATATCTCCCAGGAGGAAGGGGTAAAGGGACAGAAACTTAAGAAGATTTCACATCATGGGTGGGAATCGAATCAGGACCCCGGGGGCCCCAGTCCCATGACCAGCGAGGGCAAGCCACGAGGGTGTCGCTGGCATGATCAGCGATTTCGTGGCCATATGGGTGTTCTTATGATGACGTTATTGCATGATTTTGGACTTGGCGTGGTATATTGTGGTCTAGTACAACAGAGTCATACTGAAATTTCGGGCATGTCAGACGAGTCATTATCAATCTTTTGCATTTCACATTTACGAATCACCCTCATTTCTAGTATAACGACATTACATAAGTCAAATCGTGTAGCACGAATCCCGACAAGAATATCTCCAAAATTCAGACTTAATATTTATTTTCATCAAAGAAACAGAATTGCAGGAGATAAATAACAGGTACAAGTAGGTGCATGATAAATACTGCGGCCATTAGGGTTATTTTTCTTAGTGTAATCGACTTCCGACGCAGCACTGCGTCGACAAGTCCATGAGTCTATACACTTTATACAATGCTTGATTGCTACGGCTTTTCAATGCAATGCATTATTGGCCTTTACGTCGTGCCGACCACCAATGTCAAAAAACAACGTAAAGGTTCCCTGTACTATATTGTGGTCTATGGGCATATTAGGGATATGGAAAATATGGTTGAGGCTTACCTGGACTTTCACAGATGGCACCAGTCAATCCCTCAGGACATATACAAACTCCATTCACACAGGTAGCGCCATTCAGACATGCAGGGCTGCAACCTGAAACAAACATAAAAAGCAATAGAGATTCCTTAACACAAATATGTATATTACATGCTCCTTAGCAGACTATTTTTAACAAGGTTAATTTTTTGTAACTTTCACAGCAACAAATATGTAACCCTGACTCACGAAATGGTCGAGAAACACGCACCTGTTTTCTGTTTTCAGGTTTAAGAAGAAAACCTGGCTCCCACAAAACACAGACATGGTCACTTTTACCAATTGGTGACAGGGTTCGAATCCGGCCAAGCACATATGGGTTTTTTTTTTTTTTTCAACACTTGTGTGCGCTGGCCATCTCCAGGGAAAGATTAATAATAAATACCCATCCTTGTGTACCTGGAGAACTAAGTAGTTAAAATTTCAAACAAATATGTTGTTTCAACAACTTTATAGCAATAAATTTTCATGAGGTTGCAACATTCACGCTTGTCACCATTATTGTCAGACCATATCGTCATGCGAGTGCAACAAGGTCGTAAGTGCAATAGCTGCCATTTGTCATGAAACTTCCATCAAACATACTATTACCCAATCTTTGGGTCAGTTGGCTCTTGAAATGGTTTCTTCTTGTCACCTGACGAACCTTTCAAAGAGCCACTGACTCAAGGAACAAATTTAAGAGCTATCCTAATACATGGCAGCACACAGGTGGTATAAAATCACATGGCACCTATTGTCCCAACGACCTTTGTTGCATTCACCCAACCGGTATATTGTCAGGTCCATATGAAGTCAGTATAAAACTAGAATTTCGTCGGTTCTCGTCTTTGCGCTCGCTCTATTCAAAGAATATAAGGCGGTGGGCCCCCCATGACCTTTGACCCTGGCACGTGTGTAACCTTTGATCTCATCAACATATAGGATCGCATGGTGCACCTATGACAAAAGTTTGGTTCCAATTGAACTTCACGGTTTCAATTTAAGATTAATTTTAATTTTAATTGCCAGTTTTTCACCTTGACCTCACATTACCTTTGACCTTTCCAACATGCCTTTGACCTCATCAATATATGAGGGATCCCATTGTGCACCTATTACAGAAGTTTGTTCCATTGAAGTTACACTTTTTCATTGAGGTCAATTTAAAAAAAAACTTAACAATTTGGGTGACACACACCTACACACACCCATTCCACACACACATCCACACATACACACGCACAACGGATTGCTAAGTGGTCCCTACCAGCTATAGCTGGCCGCCAACAAAAAACTTATTCAATAAGTCCAAACACCTAGTGATAAGTGATTTTAGAAATGGTCTTTGGTACTGTAGGAGCATCTCCAAAGCTAAGGACTATACTCTCTTCATAATTCCTTTTCTCTGCGCAAGACTACGCCAGCATTCCCACCAGACAGAACCATGACACAGCGCAAAGGATATAACATAGATGCGCATTACCCACAGGAACCTCTCGCGCGCGTATGTAGGCACCATTTCAGAAAAGGAATTGTGAAGACGACTATTCACAAACACATTATGTTTTATTAATCATTAACTGAAGCCTGATTTCCTTTCAATGTTGACTGAAACAGATGCATTTTCCCGTCTGAAAGTGAATGCCCCAAATTACCATAATAACACCCCTAAAAGCGAAATGGTCTCGAGCAGTGACCCCAGGTCACACCCTGTCGACCGTAGCTCTCCCTCATTCCGTTTTTGGCTCAAGCCCACACGGACTCGTTTACATATCTGCTGTGGGGCGGCCCTGGAAGTGGGAAGTCACATTGAAATGAAATCAGGCTTCAGTTTCGATGATTTATAAAACTAATGTGTTTTTGAATAAATCATTACACGACTGATTTCCTTACACCAATGTTGACTGAAACATATGCATTAACCCCCGTTGAATGATAGTTCAATCACCACCAGACTAGCACACCTAGCGGAGTTGGAGCATGATATTTCAGAGAGCAGCCATAGGATCGTCAAAGTAGACGCAAAACGCCATAGCCCAAGAACACATGGAATCTAGATCCCTCCTAAAAGTCATGAGCCAATAAACTCACCTAGATATGGAGTACACCAGGGGTGAGTAAGTATGACTCAGACTTTAGAATGGATTAAAGACCTGGCCAAAGTTTTTTTGGAGGATGGCCCAGAGCCGCGAATCCCGAGAGAAAACCCCAAGGCCTAAGTAATAGGCGCGATGAAGAGCTCCGACGAGACTGGAGTGCGACGTAGGCCCTGGACAAAAGGGCCCGAAGCACCGCGGCAAAGGCGGAGAACAGGGCCTCACAGCCCTGCGAACAACTGATGATCCGGGAGGGAACCAGGGAAGCGCAAGGCGGACCCGCGTAAAGACGCGGGGCAAAGAAGCCTAACCCAAAAAACGGAGACGGCCCCCTAGAGAGGGTGTCCGATCAGAGCACCCACCACAGAAAGAACCGCGCGGAGAGAGGCCCGTGAGATAAAGGTTGAGAGACTGAATGAGGCTAAAGGCCCAGCCCCGTGGAGGGCGAGAGAAAGTCCTACCCTGCCTCCGGGGAAAATCTACAAGGAGAAGGACTCTCCGAGCTATCCCCGGGGAAAAGGGACGCCGAAAGAGTAATAAAGGTGAGTGCTAGAGCGACGCCTCACCCAAGGACGATTGGGGGCTTCGCCAAGAGACTCGCCGATAGACCTCAGACCCAAGAGGGGACTAAGCTTTCGGTCCAGAAACGGACGCGCTTGCAGGAGTCCAATGGAACGAACCAACGTCACCGAAGACGAACCGAACAACCTAGGCTGGGTAGGCTGACCTAGTTGACCGAAAAATCCAGCTCATCGGATGATCGGAAACGGCCAACAAAGCCTCAAAATAGCGAAAAATCCCACCTCAACTGTCACAGTCAGGAGGGTGGAGTGACATTCAGGCCTCGCCTCGAATGTAAGACAGAACCACCGGGAAAGAACGAGGCAGACCCCGCAACACCGGGAGCCGCGGCACCATCACCGGGCAACCGAAGAGCATGCAAAAGCTAGATTATGATAAACTAGCACTTCCCAGATCGGGCCAGAGTCAAACCTGGCCCGAAAGTAGACAAAGCGGGTACATCCACCGAGAAGTCTACCAGAGGGGAGAACGCAGAGGCTAGCTCCGCATAAACACAGTCGAGCCTCGAGAGGCGCCCGAGCCGAGAGCTCACTAACTGCTCGGGAAGCCCGAGCAGAGAAGTCTAACCAGTGGCCACTGCAAGCATAAGAGCAGGGACAGTCGGAGAAGGACAGAATGATCCAAACTAGGAACTTCCTTGTCCGAACGACGAATCTATCGAGAGGCAAACAGTTAGCTGCTATCCGCACTCCGGCACGGGCCATAAGGCATGCCACCGAGAAGAGGTCGGCGGGCAGCATAGCGGCTTCGACACAATATCTCCGGAGGAGAAGAAAGTGAAGAGAACCACCGGAGAAGTGCTACCGAACGTGCGAGATACCGATAAGGGATCACCAAAGCCTCGAGAAAAGGGAGTAACCAACTCGTCACCAAACTCAGACGTCAGACATGGAAGAATGATCTCACAGCGGGTTTACTCCCCAGAGACATCCCACCCGGGAGCGAGAAGCTCCCAACCGACAAAGTTCAGGGTCACTTGACCGACTAGGATAGAGGGGAGAAAAACTCCCCAGTCGGAAGTGGGCAGACCACCAAGTCAAGGGCTCCCAGGTCGTAAAGACAGTAGCCAGAGCAACCGACGTCCCCCAGACCCCGAGGTACAAGGGTAAGCACAAGAACCAGTCGGCAAGGCCAGCGCGGGAAGACAGACCAAGTCAACTGCCAGAACAACTGAGAAAACCACTGTTAAGGGAGTTCTGAGACCCCACCAAACTAGGGAATACCCCGTGGCGGGGATTCCCACGAGGCAGCACAGTTGAGACAGAAGGCGTGGCAGAAACCCTCAAGTGAGAGATCGAACGGAAGCCCGAAAACCGCTGGAGGGGGGGGGAACCCCCTAAGAGAGACCCCGACGAATCGGGACCCCGACGAGCCCCAACGCTAGGCCCGGACGAGCCCCAACCCCAACGCTAGGCCCGGAGGAGCCCCAACGCTGGGCCGGAACAAGGCCCGACGCTAAGCCGTACGCCTAGCCCCCAAGGGGGGCTCGGCGAGCCGACCCAAAACCCCTGTCCAGGTCCCCCCGAGGGAGACAGCGGACCGGGGTAGTCAGCTGGGAGCCAAAGGAATGTGCGAGAGCTGTCAAAGCCAGCCTAACTCCCGAACAAACGCGAGAAGGGACCCACGGTCTAGACACCGACCCAACAGTATGCGGAGTCCAGGCGAAGTCGAAAGACCTCAGGGCTAGAAGTTAGGCCTGGATCACGGGTAAGGTTAGCACAGAGCCGAACAACCAGTCGCACAGACGAACAGAGCCGGCAGAGGGTGGGGGCTTGCGGGGGCATCCACCTAGGTGGGAGCCAAGCCCCAATTAGGGAACCCGAGCATCAGCGTCAAGGCGAATAACCAAAGCCCGAACCGGCAAGAGCAGGCCTAGGCCCCGAGGGCACCACCGCTTTAGGCCGAGGACCCGCGCCCGCACAAAAGTGAGGATAGAGGGCAAGGAAGACAGCCAGGCGCAATGATCAGGTTTCCCCATACGGGGTTTAAGGCCAGGGATAAGGACATAACGCCCCTACCCCAGGCCTGAGTCCGCCCAGTGAAGCCCCTGTATGGGCCACGCTAGACCAGCATAGGATTAGGCCTCATAAACCCGAAGGGGGCCAAGGTAACACCAAGCGCAGGCCCCCCCCAAAATTCAGCCTAGGCCCGGCCCGACAAGTGCCCAGCCAAGCTGCTTGGGAAGAACAAGGGCCAGCTCCCCGAATGGAGAAGAAGGGTATAAGTCGAGAAGCAAAGCTAGACTATGAAAGCCCAAGTCTAGCCAAGTCGAAGTCAAGACCGCCATGGCCTAGGCAACGACCTCCCAAGGAAGTCAGGGGCTAAAGACCCAAAGACCAGCATCACGCCAGGCCAGAAACACGGTCTAGACCCAAGGGGGAACATAGACTAACGCCGACGGCAACTGTCACTAGACCCGACTCGGAAGCGCGCTCCGGCCCCCTGCCCCCAGGCGGGGAGCAGCGAAGCGCATCATAGCCAGATTCCAAGCTCCCCGAGGGAGACAGCGGACCAGGCTAGGTAAGCAGTAAGCCTACCAGCCAGAGCCTAAAGAGCAGGTACGCCAAGGCCTAATGGCCCAGCGCCTAACTTGCAGAGACCAGAGGCCTCAAGGCCCTGATGGTGCACACGGAACAGACCCGGGCTAGCACCACGAATGCGCTAGGCTACCGGGGCAGCAACCGTCAGCCGCCAACGAAGGCAGCCGAGGGGAGAACGCGTCGACTCCAGAGCTGAAAGCCCATGGAGACCGTGAGTCGAGTGCATAAAGGCTAAGGTCCGGATTCTCGACAAAGCTGCAAGCTGTAGCACGGCAGGCTGCGCCCCATGCCCAGGCCGAGGCCGGCTAGGCCCACCATCGGCAGGGCAGGAGCACCCCCCGTAGGGAACCCCGGCCTGCTGCAGCTAGAGTTAACTCATAGAGTGACGCGGTAACCCAGGCCTACACAAGCTGAGCGGGCTTGCACACAAGGCCGGCGACATGCCATCCTCGGGGTGAAGTCCCCCGCCCCCCCCCCCCCCCCCCCCCCCACTGACGCTAGGTCGCCCCGAAGGGTAGCCTGCCAAAGAGTCAGACTTGAGTAATCGCAAGAGACCACCGAGCTACAGCATCCCTGAAGGGCCCAGAGAGCCAAGGCGGCGCGACATCACCCGCAAGTGTAGACAGATCGCGGCGCCGAGAGTTTTAAAGTCAACACCATGGAAGTGGGGAAAAAAACAAACCACCCCCGAGCAGCAGCCCCCGTAAGAGGGGACCAGATGTGTGGTACGCCCGTGAAATCCACGCCACGACGTCGTAACGGTCACCCGGAAATCAACGCCATGACTCGGGATAAACGGATCCCACTGAAGAAGTGTGGGCCGGCGTCCGGCCACCTGGGCGGCGACACCAGGGCCTCCCACAGGGACCAAGCCGACGGGCATAGGCTGGGCAGCAGTAGCCACGAGGCTCGACTGCACCAAACCCGAACCTGAAGAGGGTACAGGCCGAGAGGGCATGGGGTCGACACCCAAGTCCCAGGCACGTATGGCCGAAGGTAGTGGACGTGTACACCGCCCTGCCCCGGCCCCGGTCCCGCAGGCTGTACCACCGCAGCTTGACCTGGCCCCGAGAAGGGAGACAATCCGTCTGCAGTACGGCGCAACTGTCCCGCTCGAAAGCGGGTCAGATGCGGCGCCGACAGCACCTGGTGCCAGGTGCTGGGCAGCCGACGGCGGTGGCGCGGAGTGACTATAGTCTGGAGGGGCTCCCTCAGCGGGTAGCCCGGTCGAAAGACCCTACCAGACTGACCCGCCCAGCAGTCGCAGCTCGACTGGGGAGGGTAAGCCACGCACGGGGAAGCAGCGTAACCTAAGAAGGCAGGCTGCGGCGGGCACTGTGTCCCCGCAGGTGTAGGCCCATACGCTGCCCTGCGTACGCCAGAGGCCGGCACCCGCGGGTACCCGCCCCAGGCGGACCCGCCGCGGTAAGCGAGGTGGCCGGCGGACCATCACTAGCAACCACAGCAGGCGTACCCGTATGAGAGGCCTGAGCCGACCGAGTCAGCTGGGCATCTGCGGAGGCCAGCCTAGCAGAGCACCACTCGCTACGCCAGCCCCAAGGGCCCTGTGCGGCGTGCGGCTCCTGCTGAGGAGGCACAAGCATGACTAGCCAGGCTAAGATTGGCGGGGTGCAGCGACGTAGTCAACACCTGCGGCGTCCCCAAGGGATCCCGAAAGCAGCGCCCCAGTTTTCCGTGACAAACCCGAAGTAATGGCCAACCGTAGTCGCGTAGAATTGCCCAAGACCCGGTATCCCGCACTACGTTAGGTGTGGATAACAACTGCGATGGATCATCCGGGCGACCTGGGCACCCCCATCCCACCCTCCACCACCACCGGAATGCACGCGGCCGCCAATCCCCCGGGGGATCGTCAAGCGCAGACCGCGCCAGCCAGCACCGGAGCAGCCCCTAATGCTGAACAGGCAGCCAGCGGCCGAGGATACGCTGAGGAGGCGGCCCGAAGCCACCCCATCTGCGCTTCGCGCAGTAGCCGAAGCTACCCCCACCTTTGGATCACCCAGAGCAGCGGCGGCTGCCTTGGACGCACCCCGGACCGGAGCCGGATCACTACCCCCCCCTCCCTTTTACGCAGCCAGCAGGCGTACCCATTCTCCATGATACCCACTTAGCATCCGTAAGCCAAACAGAAAGAGGAGCACCTGTCGGTGCGGAAACATTGCCTGTGCACGATACATAAGGGATTGGGTTCCCATTCATTAATGGAAGCCGGGCAGCGAACGCATTGTGCGCCATACAACGGGGGGGGGGGGGGGGGGGGGGGGTGAGCGTGAGGCGCTAGAATTGAATACGTGCGCAATAAAATCCGTAAAGAAAAATAACCAGCGTGCCGTGGAGTTCTCCCGGTACGCAAACGTCAAGACCCAAAAACCAACTCGGTAACTGAGTCACTAACGGTTACAGAAATTTTCAAACACAGTTTTCACATATTTTATTAAGTATACGACAAGCATATAATAAAATAATCACCACGAACCGATTAAATTGTTAGGGAGCAAGCCCATAACAAGATACCATAACAACTCACACATGTATTCAAAGGCAGTCAAGCAGCAACTCCGTGCGTCAATGGACTTGGCCTTGTTACCTTGTTTCGCCGCTACACAGATCACATACTCGCAATGGCGGCAAAAAAGATACAAAACGAGCTCTCCGCGTTAAAAGTCGCCGTTTATTCCGTCCGAAACTCGTTATAAATCCAGTATATAATCCAGTATATTTACCAGATAGGTTTGGTAATGTAGTAGGAGTATTCGTATGAATTACAACTAGTCCTTATCAAATCGCAGTTATTTTGGCTGTAAATTTATCAGAGCTGCGGTAACACGCGGCCGTCTTGGTTAACAGCCAAAACAGAAATTGAGGAGAGCTACGGTCGCGGTGTGACTCTTGTTCACTGGTCGAGACCATTTCTCTTTAGGGGTGTTATTATGGTATTTGGGCATTCCACTTCTCAGAAGGGAAATGCACTATGTTTCAGTCAACATTGGTGTAAGGAAATCAGTTCAGTGTAATGATTTTTCTAATGTGTTTTATAACCTACACAGATTATTAGGGTGAAGACTTTGGGTCAGAGCCTTTTTGACTTGACACACATTACAATCAACAATAATCAGGTACTGCTTTATAAAGTTAAGAGATCTGAGGAGATTTTGAGAAAGAAGCGTCCCCCAATTTTTTTCGAACCCGGGTTTTTTGCATAATTTGAACGCTTTCCAATATATTAGATCCACGCCTGAAGTGAATAAGCCGCATAAGCCGTTCTTTATGTAATTATATGACAATTTAGTACTTTCTTTCGTGCACGACGAAATTCAAATCACATTTTCTATGTGGGACATTACATAGAGCAAGTGTCAAAACAAGGTTTTGCTGTTTTCTTTTTTGACTTTTTGTCCAATAAACCTCGGAACGTTCTTGGTAGGTTGTCTACACTCGATTCTGTCATTGTGATAGAAATTCGTATCCTAAAAAAATCTCCTCCTGTCACCTTTAAATCAAGTTAATCCATCACAAACCTTGCTTGGGGGGGGGGGGGGGGGGGGGGGGGGTGGGGGGGGGGGGGGGGGGGGGGGGGGGGGGGGGGGGGGGGGGGGAGGGGGGGGGGGGGGGGGGGGAGGGGGGGGGGGGGGAGGGGGGGGGGGGGGGGGGGGGGGTGACCTTCTGGGAACACCACCTCTGGGAGAACTACTACTTTTTGTTTATGTATTTTGCAAAGTTTTAAATCCGGTTGGTCCACTGTAAAACAGTGGCCGGATTCACCTCGCACTCGTATCATCACCCTTTCACTCGCCTTACACTTCACCCTATTCAATGCATCCTCCATCCTCCACCCAACCCTAGTCCTCCAGCTCTCCTCCTCCACTTGCATCTTCCATGACTTCTTTCACTCCCATCCTCACTCCAACCCCCCACCTCCCCAGCCCTTCTGTAAACCCGCTCGTCAGCCTTTCTCATCACGTGCCCATACCAATGAACACTAATCGCCTTTGCCAAAGCAGTGGGGGTGTGTTGTTGGTTTGGTGGGTTTGTTGTTCGGGGGGGTGTTTGTTTGGTCCCCCCACCGCTTCTTCCAACTCAACGTGCAACAGTGAGCAATTTCAGACTGGAAGTAGAGCGACTTACCAGTGATTTTGACTCCAAGGGTACATTCATGGGTTAGCACACAGTAGTAGTACCGCGGATCATCCAGGGTGGGAAGATATTTGTGGCTGTGGCCAATCTGAGACCAACTGGTATACACACGCAGAGCACCTGCATCGAAAGCAGACAAGGATACAATCTAAGACGGTTGATAGTTGTCAGTAAGATTCAGAGTTCAGAGCAGATTTATTTTTTCACTAACGTATTATGAAGAATCACAATATACAATGCATAATACTCCAGGGCCACTAATATAGTGTACCCTCCACTTAAATCAGCCTAAGTATTTTTAATAGCTCAGGCAAATCAAAGCCTACCATTTTCGGGTTGTTTTTCAATCTCTTGGCCTTACGCATCCTTGAGGGCGGTACAGAAAGTGGTCACCATTGATGACACGGCACAGGAAGGACACATCTCTGCCAACCGCTATTACTTGGTCTTCTGGCTGGATGATTTCTATGTAACGCACCACTGAACAAAATATAACATACAATGACTGTGTGTTATTATAACATGCATAAAAAACATCAACTTTTTTATTTGAACACAGCACAATAAAAAAATATGGTTGGTGATCCTAAAATAGAGTTAAAGGGCCCTGGGCCGATCGCTATAGCCTAGTCCCCAGAACCCCAACTTTATCGGAAGTATGTCAATAAATTTTGGTTTAAAAAATTAGAAATAAGCGCTTGACTTTTCACAACTAATTTTATTTTTCGCCTTCAAAAGGTATTCCCTTTTAACGGCACACGAACGGCCAAAGCCCCAATTTTTTATATATTTTTTTGCATGAATATCCATCGTTTATGAATAGCACAAGGGTTTCCATTTTTGGCGCTTTTGAAACTCTGTGACTGTTGTAAATGTAAAAAATAAATTCTTTTATGTTTAACTATACTGTGTATAAGTTTCACACATCCTAAAAATCGAAAGCCCATGAATTTTGCCTTGATGTAAAGCTTTCCGTTAAAAATTCCCATCTGAAGGGATTAAGCTAAGAATTATTTCGAGTACAAAATTGTGAATCTCTATTTCCTATTAAGCAAAATTTATGAAATTCAAGGCTATATGTTTTAATATTTTAATATTTAGCAAATCAAAATCACTTTTTGTTTTCACTTTTTAGAATTCATGCATGTAGTGAAATAGGGCGCGATATCTATTGATTACGGATGGATTTGAAACATTCCATTGAACAATGCATTATAGATGCCTTGAAATCTTTCGTTGCCCCTTTAAGTTTATGGATTAAGAAGGATAATAGATTCATTTAAATATAAAGTCAGGCTAACTTTGATCGACTTCGTACAGGAGTGGTGGTTACCACCCCCATTGAACTTCCATACGCTAAAATTTTTCGTACAAATCTTACTGTTTCCCCTCTTCCTTCATTTTTCTAGCGGAAAAGGTTATAGCAGTTATAGGGGTGATTGGCCAACCATGAAAATTTTTTAATGATAATTTTTATAAAATACTCTGAATTATATGACGGCTTTAAATCATTAAACAAATTAAAACTAGCTTTTCATCACTTAGAGCCGATAATGCCGTGAAATCCAAATAGCTTTGGTTCCCACTGGTGCAAAATTTGATTTTCGCCTGTGTCTTTGGAAACTGGCAGTTTTGCCACATTAACTGCTTGGACTTATTTTGGTATCAATCAGATAGAGGGATCATAGCTATCCACTCTTCAAAATCAGAGCATTGGGTGCTTATAACAAATTCCTGGATGGGGGTGGCACCCCCTCCTTGATAAATGTTTTTAAAAGAGGCTTGGTTTTAGACGAGGGTTAAAATACACACTAAACACACTTATTAACTATGCACTGACTAAAAAATGGGGGTCAAAATAATAACCATAAACAAAATGGTCTTTTACAATTTACCACAAAAGTGTCAAATTTAACCCCCTAGTTAGTTACTCATAATGGGGTAAAAAATGACCCTGGGGTTTTAGAGTGTAAATAGAAATTTCCTGTATGTAACAACAAACTAATTAATACTCAGATGCTGTAAACATCACTTCTAAAAGCATTTGTCTTGGATTACCCTGTGAAAAGTTATCAAGACATACTAGGTCTATATTTAGCAAATTAAATATTTATTATGGCAATTGATAAATTAAAAAAATCATGCTGATAATTAAAAACAAATTGAAGAAAAAAAATGCTTTACATTAGCATTTCTTTGAATTTGGTGTCTGATATGTTTTGGGAAGAGGAATCCGCTAGGTGTTTTAGTTGTTGGATGTAAAAATGACCTTATCAGTGTGCAACCAATCAGCACCTTTTTTTTTTTTTTTTGCACATGAGGAAAACTCGAGAGGTGAGGTGGTTGCAACAACCCTACTCCACAAGTTGACACAAGGGTTATTTGGGTGCGTTTCCATTGTTCGATAGTCAGTGAATATCACTTTTAGAAAGTTTTTTAGAACAAAGTTTCTCCTTAGAAACCTTCTTTTTATCCCGTAATAGAATGCTAAACGTCTATAAAGAAGAAAATATTCCATAAAATAATTAAATAACTTTTTGACATTTATATATCTAATATATTAATATATATATATATATATATCGATAATATATATATATATATATATATATATATCGCCTTTCATGCAAGTATCAAAGCGTCTTTAAAATGCCCCGCAACTGTGCGGCACCAGGGGTGTGCAAGCCCGAGAGTTCAAAAAATGTTTTGGTATGTGAGAAAGCTACTATTTTTTCATTACCTGTGAACTCTTAGGGCCCCAGAATGTTTGGTTTGAAGTGATGAGGCGAAAATAAGCCCCATTTGGTTGACCAATGTTAATTTTAACACAGCACTCTTTGGGGCTTATAAATCATGTGTTTAGCTCTCACATCAAACGGATTGAAATATCAGCACGAAACTTTACAGATGGGGTTTTGGGGTAAAGACCCTTCTATCAAGATGAAACTTGATATACTTAAATTGGACATCCTCCTTTAACAGATGATAATAATCCAAGATAATAGATCCTTACCTGGTTTTTCAACAAAGCTTGTCTCCCTCCCATCCCTAAGACAGATGCAGAGAGCCAGTCCAAAAAAAAACAAAGAGCCCGCGCCCCGGCCCCGACCAGACACACAACTTCCTCCATTCCTACAAACAGGATCACAATCTGATACTGCAAAAGAACATGAGAACCACCAATATTAGTAGTAATATTGCACACACAACACCCATAAGAATTCTAATAATTTTATTCATATCTTCCTCCGTCACACAGAAAAAATAGCAGCACGTAAACTTGGCATGGTCACCTCCCTAGCAAGATTGCAGTCTGGAAATGACCTCAGGATGACCTTTGACTCTTGGTCCATGACCCTTTGCCATCATCCACATATGAAGGAACGCCTATTTGCATCCTTACCCGTTGGTTTAATCAGACTTCAACTTTCCGCTTAGACCAGAAAAACGAAAACTTAACCAAACCGGGAACACACACATATGCATACATACGCACACACACGCACATACAGACTTGCGCGATCCGCGCAAACCCCCCTGCTGCTTTCAAGCAAGGGGATAAAAGCTTACCTTCCTCCCCTGACATTAACTGTGACTGTCTGAGTGCGTGTTCCCACCCTGCATGTGTGGCAGCCGGAGTCATAAGGCTGGATGTTGTCTATTGGAGCTCGGTAGCTGTGTTCTGATAGCTGACGAGTCCCAATGACATCGTGTCTCATACCTAAAAAATAAAGTTGGCACACATCATTATTTGTTTCATTTTTACATTCGCTTAAAATCGTATATAAAACTCAAGTAGCCAGTCCGTTGGAGCACTATTCTCTATTACTGTATCATGCTTTTTAAAACTGAGTATGGGGCTACATAACATAGCATAGAATCCTTACTTTCAGTCAAAATAATGTAGTTAGGTATTCTATTGTACTCCAGTGTTGCTTACAGAGTACACCTGTGTCTAGAATACAAGAAAATTTGCTTAAGGGACAATTTTCGTGATCCATAGCCTTTTCCCCTGAGGTGGCCTAAAAAATTGCGATTTTATGATACTATGTTCACAAATACTCCTTTACAATGGCAAAGTTTTGGTCATGTGCTCATAGAGATGGTTTCTGCTGGTGCCATGTGTGCACTAAACGCATGTGGTTTCAAATGCCAATTAGCCTGGTAAACAAGTACATAATAAACATGTGTCTATTACTAAAGGTACACAGCGCCCCGTTAATTATGTGTCAGAAGTTGGCAAAGTAGTGTAATGAATTTGGTGGTTGGAATTTGAGTCTACAAACTGTGATAGATCAGTCACAAATTGTTCTACTTACACTGTAATGAAAAGTTTCACTTGAGTCATGGTGTTTTACGCAGGCATCTTTTTCAAGCAATTAACCTTTGTACAAGTCTGCTTAGATAGGTGGTATAACAGTATGGACTACAAATCTTGAGTTTTTGATTAAAACAAACACACACTTAAAAGAATCCCACGTAATTCTCCAAACTTCCGCACCTAGTTCAATAGGACGAGCAAATGGGTCTAACCACTCCGGGCTCTCGAATGGTGAATTCTCTGACACCTCACAAACAAGCTTCAGTGTCGTCTCGCGACGTCAAATATGTCTTTCTCCATGGCTGAATGGTGAGGGTCACATCCACCGGAACGTCAGAAAAAAAAAAAAAAAGAAAGAACCTAAAATTAAAAAAAAAAAAAAAAAAAAAAAAAAAAAAAAAAAAAAAAAAAAATAAAAAAAAGAAAAAAAAAAAAAAAAAACAGCTAAGACCTGTGCAGGTGAACGGGACCTCTGGCCCATCCTATCGCGACCGTTCCTCCGTTTTCGGCAAGGTGGTTCACAAGTAGGAGCTGCTGAAATGACAGACAAAAATGAAAAAAATATTCCACTTAATCTATTTTACAATGATCATAAAATTAAAAAATTTAACAATTTATGTAAAAATCTACAAAGTCCCTTTAAAAAAAAAAATAAGAAAATTTTCTGACTGCATCGGCAGGAAAACATGTGGGTGATAGGCCACCATTGATGTATAAAATGCAGTGCGGGAATAAAATGGATATATTTGTCTGTGAGTGTATACTATCTAATCTATACCATCTATGATTCTTAATAACTGGGGTGCTCTGGCATGGCTGTAACTCTAAAGTGCCGACTAGGTTGTAACCATTTTAGAATTTTGCACTGTTACACTTGCCCAGAGTGTGGTCATCTGGGGGGGGGGGGTTTGAATGTGGGGGTGGGTCGATGACATTGAGATAGTGGTGGGGTGGGGTGGGGTGTTGTGATGTTAGGGGTAGGATGGCAGGGGTAGATGACAGTGGTGTGTGGATGGGCATGGTTGGGATGGGTATGTGGTGGGGTAGAGGGTAATTGGGTATGTGGTATGAAGTACAGAGTATGGGGTGGGTTGGAGTGGAGAGGTGGTATGGTAGGGATATGGGATATAGGGGAGGGCTATGGGATATGAGAGTATGAGAGGGTGAGGGTTCTTTTTTGCTGAACTGTGTTAAAATGAACACTTTTCTTAGACATCTATTATAATTTTTTTTGGTGATGGGGCTGTCTTACCAGAACAAAGTGTCAATACTCTGGGTTTTTATTATGCGTAACGTATTAAAATGAATCACTTTCTTTAACAACTGTATTAAACTTTATTGGGTGTATGGGCTGTCCTTTGAAATGAAGTGCAATACTATATTTTTTTGGCTTAACGTGTTAAAATGAAACCACTTTTAGACAACTGTATAACATGTGCTTGGTGACAGGCCATCTTCAATATAATACATACTCCTGGCATGGCTACATTTAAGAACAATGCAGATGTTTATTTCCAAGGAGTGTATATTTAATTAGAAAGGTACACATCTAATGATCTATTTTAAAGGATTTAATTCACCATTCATATTCCCCTGGAATGCTTTACCAGTGAGTCACTTGCAATCCAATTAACATGTCATCACATAGTCCACAACTTTTGAGCTTTCATGAAGGTTCTGATGCCACTGCTCACATTAAACATTACGCTCTGAGGATGTGAAATTGGTCAATTTCCCGTTTTATGTTAGAATTAATGACGTTTAGCACAATTTCTAGTACAGAGGAAAATGGTGTACACACATGTCATGATAGTGCATTTGAATATAATGATATCTAATGACCTCTAATTCTTGTCTACAAGGTGATTGAAAATCACACACTCAGTTGTGATCAACAACATAACCAAAGGGATTATGGTACAAGGCGTCTATTGCGCTATCCTATGTGGGGATGGAATTGAGCTATCCATATATTACACACACCCTATCAAATGCACAACTGAATTGTAAGTATATGCCTCCCATATGGTGTATTGATACATTGGAATAGCCATGGTCAGGGAATGATCAATGCATGGGTGTCACATGCACTGCATGTAACAATATGCATTGATCATGACCGACCATGACTATTCCTTGGTTATTCTAATCGAATTTACTGTTTTTCTTCCCATATGGAGGCATATACTTATTCCAGGTTTGGCATTTATAGGGTGGTGTGAATTTGATAGATACATGGGCAAAGGTATATCTAATTCCAGGAATCACATAGGACTGACGCCTTACTATTTTATTCCGGTGGAACCCACATTAATTGAAGGTTTCTTTTTAAACTTGCTGATCATACCTTGCCACATTATACATGTGTAGTTTGAAAAAAATATGTGAGATAACATAACAATGACTTCATAACAAACTATTTGATTTAATGAAAGAATATAAATCTCTACCAATGTGAACTCTTTATCTGAAAATGTAAAAAAAATTTTTTTTTTTAAAACATTCAGCTAAGCACAAACAATAAAACTGATGATTGTGTAAGAAGACTGTACAGGCTTAGTTATCCAACTCCACCTATGTTCAATATAATTTAATTAAATTTTGACATAATGTAAAAATAACACTTGCCATACTTATTATACTGAAAACACTGGTCATACTTTAACAACCATATTACATTAAAATCAAACTCTTTTCCTTGAGTGTCAAGGTCAATGTGTTTCAGCACTTTTA